>CM059818.1:47717489-47779989 GCA_030435695.1 Brachymystax lenok tsinlingensis
GGTGAATGACTCAGGACCTGCTAGGCCAGAGAGACAGACAAACAGACAGACAGAAAGACAGACAGTGTGAATGAATCAGGACTTACTAGGTCAGAGAGACAGATAGACAGACAGACAGACAGGGTGAATGACTCAGGGCCTACTAGGTCTTAGAGACAGACAGACAGAGAGACAGACTGAAAGAGTGACAGGGTGAATGAATCAGGACCTACTAGGTCAGAGAGACAGACAGACAGACAGGGTGAATGACTCAGGACCTACTAGGTCAGAGAGACAGACAGACAGACAGACACACACACAGGGTGAATGACTCAGGACCTACTAGGTCAGAGAGACAGACAGACAGACAGGGTGAATGAATCAGGACCTACTAGGTCAGAGAGACAGACAGACAGACAGACACACAGACAGGGTGAATGACTCAGGACCTGCTAGGCCAGAGAGACAGACAAACAGACAGACAGGGTGAATGAATCAGGACTTACTAGGTCAGAGAGACAGATAGACAGAGAGACAGACAGGGTGAATGAATCAGGACCTACTAGGACAGAGAGACAGAGAGACAGACAGACAGACAGACACACAGGGTGAATGACACAGGACCTACTAGGTCAGACAGACAGACAGACAGACAGGGTGAATGACTCAGGACCTACTAGGTCTTAGAGACAGACAGACACACAGGGTGAATGACTCAGGACCTACTAGGTCAGACAGACAGACAGACAGACAGACAGGGTGAATGACTCAGGACCTACTAGGCCAGAGAGACAGACAGACAGACAGACAGGGTGAATGACTCAGGACCTACTAGGTCAGACAGACAGACAGGGTGAATGACTCAGGACCTACTAGGTCTTAGAGACAGACAGACAGACAGACAGACAGGGTGAATGACTCAGGACCTACTAGGTCAGACAGACAGACAGACAGACAGTCAGACAGGGTGAATGACTCAGGACCTACTAGGTCAGAGAGACAGACAGACAGACACACACACAGGGTGAATGACTCAGGACCTACTAGGTCAGAGAGACAGACAGACAGACACACACACAGGGTGAATGACTCAGGACCTACTAGGCCAGAGAGACAGACAGACAGACAGGGTGAATGACTCAGGGCCTACTAGGTCTTAGAGACAGACAGACAGAGAGACAGACTGAAAGAGTGACAGGGTGAATGAATCAGGACCTACTAGGTCAGAGAGACAGACAGACAGACAGACAGACAGGGTGAATGACTCAGGACCTACTAGGTCAGAGAGACAGACAGACAGACACACACACAGGGTGAATGACTCAGGACCTACTAGGTCAGACAGACAGACAGACAGGGTGAAGGACTCAGGATCTACTAGGTCAGAGAGACAGACAGACAGACAGACAGAGAGACAGACAGACAGAGAGACAGACAGGGTGAATGATTTAGGACCTACTAGGTCAGAGAGACAGACAGACAGACAGGGTGAATGAATCAGGACCTACTAGGTCAGAGAGACAGACAGACAGACAGACAGACAGGGTGAATGACTCAGGACCTGCTAGGCCAGAGAGACAGACAAACAGACAGACAGAAAGACAGACAGTGTGAATGAATCAGGACTTACTAGGTCAGAGAGACAGATAGACAGAGAGACAGACAGGGTGAATGAATCAGGACCTGCTAGGACAGAGAGACATAGAGACAGACAGACAGACAGACACACAGGGTGAATGACACAGGACCTACTAGGTCAGACAGACAGACAGACAGACAGACAGACAGACAGACAGGGTGAATGACTCAGGACCTACTAGGTCTTAGAGACAGACAGACAGACAGACACACAGGGTGAATGACTCAGAACCTACTAGGTCAGACAGACAGACAGACAGACAGACAGACAGACAGACAGGGTGAATGACTCAGGACCTACTAGGCCAGAGAGACAGGCAGACAGACAGACAGGGTGAATGACTCAGGGCCTACTAGGTCTTAGAGACAGACAGAGAGACAGACTGAAAGAGTGACAGGGTGAATGAATCAGAACCTACTAGGTCAGAGAGACAGACAGACAGACAGACAGGGTGAATGACTCAGGACCTACTAGGTCAGAGAGACAGACAGACAGACAGACACACACACAGGGTGAATGACTCAGGACCTACTATGTCAGACAGACAGACAGACAGACAGACAGGGTGAAGGACTCAGGATCTACTAGGTCAGAGAGACAGACAGACAGACAGACAGACAGACAGAGAGACAGACAGACAGAGAGACAGACAGACAGGGTGAATGATTTAGGACCTACTAGGTCAGAGAGACAGACAGACAGACAGACAGGGTGAATGAATCAGGACCTACTAGGTCAGAGAGACAGACAGACAGACAGACAGACAGGTTGAATGACTCAGGACCTGCTAGGCCAGAGAGACAGACAAACAGACAGACAGAAAGACAGACAGTGTGAATGAATCAGGACTTACTAGGACAGAGAGACAGAGAGACAGACAGACAGACAGACAGACAGGGTGAATGAATCAGGACCTACTAGGACAGAGAGACAGAGAGACAGACAGACAGACAGACAGACAGACACACAGGGTGAATGACTCAGGACCTACTAGGACAGAGAGACAGACAGACAGACAGACACACAGGGTGAATGACTCAGGACCTGCTAGGCCAGAGAGACAGACAAACAGACAGACAGAAAGACAGACAGTGTGAATGAATCAGGACTTACTAGGACAGAGAGACAGAGAGACAGACAGACAGGGTGAATGACTCAGGACCTACTAGGCCAGAGAGACAGACAGACAGACAGGGTGAATGACTCAGGGCCTACTAGGTCTTAGAGACAGACAGACAGAGAGACAGACTGAAAGAGTGACAGGGTGAATGAATCAGGACCTACTAGGTCAGAGAGACAGACAGACAGACAGGGTGAATGACTCAGGACCTACTAGGTCAGAGAGACAGACAGAAAGACACACACACAGGGTGAATGACTCAGGACCTACTAGGTCAGACAGACAGACAGACAGGGTGAAGGACTCAGGATCTACTAGGTCAGAGAGACAGACAGACAGACAGACAGACAGAGAGACAGACAGAGAGACAGACAGGGTGAATGATTTAGACAGACAGACAGGGTGAATGAATCAGGACCTACTAGGTCAGAGAGACAGACAGACAGACAGACAGGGTGAATGACTCAGGACCTGCTATGCCAGAGAGACAGACAAACAGACAGACAGAAAGACAGACCGTGTGAATGAATCAGGACTTACTAGGTCAGAGAGACAGATAGACAGAGAGACAGACAGGGTGAATGAATCAGGACCTGCTAGGACAGAGAGACATAGAGACAGACAGACAGACAGACACACAGGGTGAATGACACAGGACCTACTAGGTCAGACAGACAGACAGACAGACAGGGTGAATGACTCAGGACCTACTAGGTCTTAGAGACAGACAGACAGACACACAGGGTGAATGACTCAGGACCTACTAGGTCAGACAGACAGACAGACAGACAGGGTGAATGACTCAGGACCTACTAGGCCAGAGAGACAGACAGACAGACAGACAGACAGACAGGGTGAATGACTCAGGACCTACTAGGCCAGAGAGACAGGCAGACAGACAGACAGGGTGAATGACTCAGGGCCTACTAGGTCTTAGAGACAGACAGACAGAGAGACAGACTGAAAGAGTGACAGGGTGAATGAATCAGAACCTACTAGGTCAGAGAGACAGACAGACAGACAGACAGACAGGGTGAATGACTCAGGACCTACTAGGTCAGAGAGACAGACAGACAGACAGACACACACACAGGGTGAATGACTCAGGACCTACTAGGTCAGACAGACAGACAGACAGACAGGGTGAAGGACTCAGGATCTACTAGGTCAGAGAGACAGACAGACAGACAGACAGAGAGACAGACAGACAGAGAGACAGACAGGGTGAATGATTTAGGACCTACTAGGTCAGAGAGACAGACAGACAGACAGGGTGAATGAATCAGGACCTACTAGGTCAGAGAGACAGACAGACAGACAGACAGACAGGTTGAATGACTCAGGACCTGCTAGGCCAGAGAGACAGACAAACAGACAGACAGAAAGACAGACAGTGTGAATGAATCAGGACTTACTAGGACAAAGAGACAGAGAGACAGACAGACAGACAGACAGGGTGAATGAATCAGGACCTACTAGGACAGAGAGACAGAGAGACAGACAGACAGACACACAGGGTGAATGACTCAGGACCTACTAGGACAGAGAGACAGAGAGACAGACAGACAGACAGACAGACACACAGGGTGAATGACTCAGGACCTGCTAGGCCAGAGAGACAGACAAACAGACAGACAGAAAGACAGACAGTGTGAATGAATCAGGACTTACTAGGTCAGAGAGACAGATAGACAGAGAGACAGACAGACAGGGTGAATGAATCAGGACCTACTAGGACAGAGAGACAGACAGACAGACAGACAGACAGACACACAGGGTGAATGACTCAGGACCTACATTGGTCTTCATCATTCTTAAATGGAAGAAGTTTGAACCACCAAGTCTCTTCCTAAAGCTGTCCGCCCAGCCAAACTGAGCAACCAAGAACCCAATGGTCACTCTGACAGAGCTCTAGAGTTCCTCTGTGGAGATGGGAGAACCTTCCAGAAGGACAACCATCTCTGTAGCATTCCACCAATCAGGCCTTTATGGTAGAGTGACCAGACGGAAGCCGCTCCTCAGTAAAAGGCACATAACAGCCCGCTTGGAATTTGCCAAAAGGCACCTGAAGACTCTCAGACCATGAGAAACAAGATTATCTGGTCTGATGAAACCAAGATTGAACTATTTGGCCTGAATGCCAAGCCTCACGTCTGGAGGAAACCTGGCACCATCCCTACGGTGAAGCATGATGGTGGCAGCATCATGCTGTTGGGAGTTTTTTCAGCGGCAGGGACTGGGAGACTAGTCAGGATCGAGGCAAAGATGAACGGAGCAAAGTACAGAGAGTTCCTTGATGAAAACCAGCTCCAGAGCTCTCAGGACCTCAGACTGGGGCGAAGGTTCACCTTCCAACAGGACAATGATCCTAAGCACACAGCAAAGACAACACAGGAATGGCTTGGGGATGGCTTGGGGACAAGTCTTTGAATGTCATTGAGTGACAGAGCTTGAGAGGATCTCCAGAGAAGAATGTGAGAAACTCCCCAAATACAGGTGTGCCAAGCTTGTAGCGTCATGTAGCGCTGCCAAAAGGTTCTTCAACAAAGTACTGAGTAAAGGGTCTGAAAACTTACGTAAATGTGATTTTTCAGTTGTTTTTTTTAAATAAATGAGCAAAAATGGGTAAAAACCTGTTTTTGCTCTGCCATTATGGGGTATCGTGTGTAGATTGAGGAGGGAAAAAAACAATTTAATGAATATTACAATAAGGCTGTAACATAACAAAATGTGGAAAAAGTCAAGGGGTCTGATTACTTTACCCGAAAGCAATTTTTATGCAGCAGCATCTCCCATTGGTTACATTATTTTCAGAAGCTAAATATTAAATTGGTAATTAACATTTGTTTACCCAAAACCCTTCAGATGTCATCATTATCAGCAGCCAGAAAGCTGACAAATAAAATAAAATAAAATCTTATTTTTATTTGTCACATACACATGGTTAGCAGATGTTAATGCGAGTGTAGCGAAATGCTTGTGCTTCTAGTTCCGACCGTGCAGTAATATCTAACAAGTAATCTAACAAATTCACAACAACTACCTTATACACACAAGAGTAAAGGAATGAATACGAGTATGTACATATAAATATATGGATGAGCGATGGCTGACCGGCATAGGCAAGATGCAGTAGATGGTATGGAGTACAGTATATACATATGAGATGAGTAATGTAGGATATGTAAACATTATATAAATGGCATTGTTTAAAGTGGCTAGTGATACATTTATTTCATCCAATTATAATTATTAAAGTGGCTAGAGATTTGGGTCGATGGCCGAACGGCATAGGCAAGATTCAGTAGATGGTTCAGAGTACAGTATATACATTTGATATGAGTATGTCGGATATGTAAACATTATATACAAAATTGTTTAAAGTGGCTAGTGATACATTTGTTACATCCAACAACAAGACAAGCAGTTAGCGAGCTAAACCCAGAGGGAAGTCTTTGATAGAAATGACTTGTCTCATTTGACCTGCATACAAGCACGCACACACATTCACACTCAGAAGATTAGCCTCAATTAGTTATTAAAAAAGGCAGGCATCACAGAGCTCCATGACAGAAAAACTATGCAAGACGAGGTCATGAATAACCAGGCAAAATGTTCCTGAGACACTGATTATTTTCCCTGATCCTGCCTGTGTGTGCAGGTGTGTGTGTGTGTGTGTGTGTGTGTGTGTGTGTGTGTGTGTGTGTGTGTGTGTGTGTGTGTGTGTGTGTGTGTGTGTGTGTGTGTGTGTGTGTGTGTGTGTGTGTGTGTGTGTGTGTGTGTGTTTGTGCGTATGCTTGTGTGATTGTGTGATTTCTCAGGAACCACAGCTGTCACCTCAATACCAAGGATTGCTATTCTCTCAGACGGTGATATCCTGCTCTTCTCATGTCTGTCTAAATAGGCGAGCAATGCCTCTGAAAGATTCCCAAAAGATGTCTTATTGACACACTAGCTGTCGTCTTTAAAACCCAGGACAAAGGATTCATATTCTCTCAATATCCTGCCTGCAAAATAGCTGTTATGTCCTAAGAGTTCATTCACATTGAGAGAGACAGAGAGAGAGACGGAGAGAGAGAGAGAGAAAGAGAGACAGAGAGGGAGAGAGACAGAGAGGGAGAGAGACAGAGAGAGAGAGAGAGAGAGAGAGAGAGAGAGAGAGAGAGAGAGAGAGAGAGAGAGAGAGGAGGGACTTAAACTGTAAAAAATACTTCACATTGAGAGACCGAGATAAAGCCTTGGACTGTAAAGAAATAAGATTTTAACGGACACTTCATAAAACCGAAAGACAACAATAGCAAGGTTGAGAGACGAAAGGAACCTCACACACACTCCAACACAAGGACGTGTATGTGCCTAACACTGGCATAGCCTGTTGGCCTGGTTGCAAAACCCCAACCACTAGACATTACTGCTGCTTGACAGAGAGAGAATTACACATGCTCTGCTATACATGGGGCAATGGAGGCACGTTAAGTGAGAAACCATGTTCTGGTAGAAAAGAGGGAGTATAAAAGAGCAGTAACAGTATGGAACGGAGCTGAAATCTGTCTGGTGAAATGAATGCTATTGGTTTAGTATTAAAGTGTTCCCTACTCCCTGACTGTGAAGTGACAGATGGTGAGGAGGAGTGTTAAACAGACCACATAAGGCCCACAGCCTGCAGAAACCAGGAACATTGATGCTCCCTCCTCTCTGTCTTGATGTTGTCTCTCTCTCTCTCTCTCTCTCTCTCTCTCTCTCTCTCTCTCTCTCTCTCTCTCTCTCTCTCTCTCTCTCAATTCAATGTGCTTTATTGGCATGGGAAACATACACTATATATACAAAAGTATCTGGACCCCCCTTCAAATTTGTGGATTCGGCTATTTCATCCACACCCATTGCTGACAGGTGTATAAAATCGAGCGCACCGCCATGCAATCTCCATAGACAAACATTGGCCTTACAGAAGAGCTCAGTGACTTTCAACGTGGCACCGTCATATGATGCCACCTGTCCAACAAGTCACTACATCAAATTTCTGTCCTGCTAGAGCTACCCCGGTCAACTGTAAGTGCTGTTATTGTGAAGTGGAAATGTCTAGGAGAGCGGGACAACCGAGTGCTGAAGCGCGGTTGACATGCCAACTTTTTAATTGGCAAGATAAGCAAACTTAGGGATGACATGCCAGCAACAAACGCTGACACTACACATTCAAGTATATCGGCCCAAATTATCAAAGACAAGAATTGTACTTTTGAATTCCGTAAAGTGAGTGTGGAAGAGAAGAAAAAAGTATTGTTGTCTATAAATAATGACAAGCCACCAGGGTCTGACAATCTAGATGGAAAATTACAGAGAATAATAGCAGACGATATTGCCACTCCTATTTGTCACATCTTCAATTAAAGCCTACTGGAAAGTGTGTGCCCTCAGGCCTGGAGGGAAGGTAAAGTCATTCCACTACCTAAGAATAGAAAAGCCCCATTTACTGGCTCAAATAGCCGACCAATCAGCCTGTTACCAATCCTTAGTATACTTCTGGAAAAAAATAGTGTTTGACCAGATACAATGCTATTTCACAGTAAACAAACTGACAACAGAATTTCAGCACGCTTATAGGGAAGGACAATCAACAAGCACAGCACTTACACAAATGACTGATGATTGGCTGAGAGAAATTGATAATACAATTATTGTGGGAGCTGTCTTGTTGGACTTCAGTGTAGCTTTTGACATTATCGATCATAGTCTGCTGCTGGAAAAAAAAGGATGTGTTATGGCTTTACACCCACTGCTATTATGTGGGAAATAGTTACTTGTCTAACAGAACACAGAGGGTGTTCTTTAATGGAAGCCTATCAAATATAATGCCGTTAGATTCAGGAATTCCTCAGGGTAGCTGTTTAGGACCCTTGTTTAAAAAAAAAAAGACTAACGACATGCCACTGACGTTGAGTAAAGCCAGAGTGTCTATGTACAGTGGGGCAAAAAAGTATTTAGTCAGCCACCAATTGTGCAAGTTCTCCAACTTAAAAAGATGAGAGAGGCCTGTAATTTTCATCATAGGTACACTTCAACTATGACAGACGAAATGAGAAAAAGAAATCCAGAAAATCACATTGTAGGATTTTTAATTTATTTATTTGCAAATTATGGTGGAAAATAAGTATTTGGTCAATAACAAACAAGCAAGATTTCTGGCTCTCACAGACCTCTAACTTCTTTAAGAGGCTCCTCTGTCCTCCACTCATTACCTGTATTAATGGCACCTGTTTGAACTTGTTATCAGTATAAAAGACACCTGTCCACAACCTCAAACAGTCACACTCCAAACTCCACTATGGCCAAGTCCAAAGAGCTGTCAAAGGACACCAGAAACAAAATTGTAGACCTGCACCAGGTTGGGAAGACTGAATATGAAATAGGTAAGCAGCTTGGTTTGAAGAAATCAACTGCGGGAGCAATTATTAGGAAATGGAAAACATACAAAACCACTGATAATCTTCCTCGATCTGGGGCTCCACGCAAGATCTCACCCCGTGGGGTCAAAATGATCACAAGAACGGTGAGCAAAAATCCCAGAACCACACGGGGACCTAGTGAATGACCTGCAGAGAGCTGGGACCAAAGTAACAAAGCCTACCATCAGTAACACACTCGCCGCCAGGGACTCAAATCCTGCAGTGCCAGACGTGTCCCCCTGCTTAAGCCAGTACATGTTCAGGCCCGTCTAAAGTTTGCTAGAGAGCATTTGGATGATCCAGATGAGGATTGGGAGAATGTCAGATGAAACCAAAATATAACTTTTTGGTAAAAACTCAACTCGTCGTGTTTGGAGGACAAAGAATGCTGAGTTGCATCCAAAGAACACCATACCTACTGTGAAGCATGGGGGTGGAAACATCATGCTTTGGGGCTGTTTTTCTGCAAAGGGACCAGGACGACTGATCCGTGTAAAGGAAAGAATGAATGGGGCCATGTATCGTGAGATTTTGAGTGAAAACCTCCTTCCATCAGCAAGGGCATTGAAGATGAAACGTGGCTGGGTCTTTCAGCATGATAATGATCCCAAACACACCGCCCGGGCAACGAAGGAGTGGCTTCAGAAGAAGCATTTCAAGGTCCTGGAGTGGCCTAGCCAGTCTCCAGATCTCAACCCCATAGAAAATCTTTGGAGGGAGTTGAAAGTCCGTGTTGCCCAGCGACAGCCCCAAAACATCACTGCTCTAGAGGAGATCTGCATGGAGGAATGGGCCAAAATACCAGCAACAGCGTGTGAAAACCTTGTGAAGACTTACAGAAAACATTTGACCTCTGTCATTGCCAACAAAGGGTATATAACAAAGTATTGAGATAAACTTTTGTTATTGACCAAATACTTATTTTCCACCATAATTTGCAAATAAATTCATAAAAAATCCTACAATGTGATTTTCTGGATTTGTTTTCCTCATTTTGTCTGTCATAGTTGAAGTGTACCTATGATGAAAATTACAGGCCTCTCTCATCTTTTTAAGTGAGAGAACTTGCACAATTGGTGGCTGACTAAATACTTTTTTTCCCCACTGTATGCGGATGACTCTACACTATACACGTCAGCTACTACAGCGACTGAAATGACTGCAACACTCAACAAAGAGCTACAGTTAGTTTCAGAGTGGGTGGCAAAGAATAAGTTAGCCCTAAATATTTGTATTTGGAACAAAACACTCACTAGACCCTAAACCTCAAATAAATATTGTAATAAATAATGAGGAAATTGAGCAAGTTGAGATGACTAAACTGCTACGAGTAACCCTAGATTGTAAACTGTCATGTTCAAAACATATTGATGCAGTAGTAGCTAAAATGGGGAGTATGTCTAGAATAAAGCGATGCCCTGCTTTCTTAAACATTCATCAATATACAAGTGTTGCATAGTCATCAAAAGCTCTGATTCTTGGCAATATCACAGCGTTGTCAGATTTCAAAAAGGCTTTACGGCGAAAGCACAACATTTGATTGTTTGAGGATAGTATCCCACATATTTTCGACATTAGCATAAATTGATATCCAGCGCGGGTCACACAAAACCCATATCACAGCTAAAATAAATCTCTTACCTTTTGAAGAACTTCTGCTGAGGGCTTCCCAAGTGTCCAACAAAGACATCCAATGGTTCTTTTGTTTGAAAAAGTCATTTATTATATCCATAAATCTCAGTTTGGTTGGCGCGTTATGATCAGAAAATCCAGTGTCGAATCGCCCATTGAACCGTGAAGAGAACGCATTCAAATATATCTATCAACTTTTCCTAAACAAATCATAGATCATTTATAATGCATCCTTAGCTATCCTTTTATGAATATTAGCGATAATATTTCACTCGGATGCTAACCTAAACGTTATGAAAGGAAAATACAGTGGGGCGCGCACACGGTCTGGCGCCCGTAAAATCTTGTTGACATCTGAGCTACCTCGACTATTTCCTGTTCCTATCCGTTCTGCTCAGGGCTACAGCTTCCAAACTCTGTATAAAGACTGTTGACATCTAGTGGAAGCCATAGGTACTGCAGTCTAGGAGCTGGATTCCATTAAAATCAATAGGGAGAGTATCAAACAGAGCAAAGGTCACAAAAAAAAGAATTCCGGACAGATATTTCTCGGGTTTTCGCCTGCTATATCAGTTATACTCACACACATTATTTTAACACTTTTAGAAACTTCAGAGTGTTTCCTATCCAATAGTACTAATTATGTGCATATCTTATTTTCTGGGCCTGAGTGGCAGGCATTTTACTTTAGGCACGCCAGTCTCTCCAAAACCGTCACCTCTGCTGCCGCTCCCTAAGAAGTTAACAACACTATCAACAAGGCGGATCCTACATGCCCTAGTTTTGTTTTACCTTTTACCAGTTGTGTGGTCAGGTGCCACAAAAAAGGACTTAGGAAAATTGCAATTGGCTCAGAACAGGGCAGACCGGCTGGCCCTTGGATGTACACATAGAGCTAATATTAATAATATGCATGTCAATCTCTCCTGGTTGAAAGTGGAGGAGAGATTGACTTCATCACTACTTTTATTTATGAGAGGTATTGACATGTTGAATGTACTGAGCTGTCTGTCTAAACTACTGGCACACAGCTCGGACACCCATGCATACCCCCCAAGACATGCCACAAGAGGTCTCTTCACAGTCCCCAAGTCCAGAACATACTATGGGAGGCACACAGTACTACATAGAGCCATGACTACATGGAACTCTATTCCACATCAAGTAACTGACGCAGGCAGTAAAATTAGATTAAAAAAACACCTTATGGAACAGCGGGGACTGTGAAGCAACACAAACATTGGCACAGACACATGCATACACACACACACATGATAACATACATACACATGGAATTAGTACTGTAGATATGTGGTAGTGGTGGAGTAGGGCCCTGAGGGCACACAGTGTGTTGTGAAATCTGTGAATGCATTGTAATGTTTTTAAAATTGTATAAACTGCCTTAATTTTTGCCCGACCCCAGGAAGAGTAGCTGCTGCTTTGGCAACAGCTAATGGGGATTCATAATAAATACAAATACAAACACTCACTATTGAGTTCCAAACTGCCTCGAAGCAACATCAGCACAAGAACTGTTCATCAGGAGCTTCAAGAAATGTGTTTCCATGGCCCGAGCAGCCTAAGGTCCCCATCCGCAATACCAAGCGTCGGCTAGAGTGGTGTAAAGCTCACCACCATTGGACTCTGGAGCAGTGGAAACGCGTTCTGTGGAGTTATGACTCACGCTTCACCATCTGGCAGTCAGACAAATGACTCTGGGTTTGGCGGATGCCAGGAGAACGCTACATAGTGGAGAAATAATGGTCTGGGGCTGTTTTTCTTGGTTCGGGCTAGGCCCCTTAGTAACAGTGAAGGAAAATCTTAACGCTACAGCATACAATAACATTCTAGACAATTCTGTGCTTCCAACTTTGTGGCAACAGTTTGGGGAAGACCCTTTCCTGTTTCAGCATGACAATGCCCCCGTGCACAAAGCGAGGTCCATACAGAAATGGTTTGTCGAAATTGGTGTGGAAGCTTAACTTCCCTGCACAGAGCCCTGACCTCAACCCCATCGAACATTTTTCGGATGAATTGGAATGCCGGCTGCGAGCCAGGCCTAATCGCCCAACATCAGTGCCCGACCTCACTAATGCTCTTGCGACTGAATGGAATCAAGTCCCCGCAGAAATGTTCCAACATGTAGTGGAAAGCCTTCTCAGAAGAGTGGAGGCTGTTATAGCAACAAAGGGGGGACCAACTCCATATTAATGCCCATGATTTTGGAATGAGATGTTTGACGAGCAGGTGTCCACATACTTCTGATCATATAGTGTATGTTTACATTGCCAAAGCAAGTGAAAAAGATAGTATACAAAAGTGAAATAAACAATAAGAAATGAACAGTATACTTTAAACTTTTTGAAACAAAAGTTTCAAAAGAATAGAGACATTTCAAATGTTATATTATGGCTATGTAGAGTGTTGATTGCTCTCTTTCTCTTTCCCTCTAGCTTTATGTCTTTCTGTCTCTCTCTTTCTTTCTCCCTCTAGCTTTATGTCTTTCTCTCTCTCTCTCGCTCTCTCTCTCTCTCTCTCTCTCTCTCTCTCTCTCTCTCTCGCTCGCTCTCTCTCTCTCTCTCTCTTTTGCAGTGCATGCTGGGAGGTTTTTGGAGTTTGAGTGTTTGGTGTGGAGGGCTCTGTCCTAACTAACTTTCTTGATTCTGTTCTTTTCTTTATTTTTTTCTATGGTGGAGGGTTAATGCAATATTTGTTTTAGCGGTATCCACAGTTTTTTCAAAGTTAGGGTGGAAAAGGACAGAGTTAGTTTCCTGGGGTTTGTAAGGTGTGGTGTGCTTGCGATGGCTTCTCAGCCTAGCTGGAGGAGATGCTGTCTATACGGCATGGATTCAGGTGTGTTCCTGAGAATGGAGTTAAAGTGGAGGAGGTTCTGCTTGCAGTCGGTGAACAGGTAGGAGCAGAATTTATACATTCCGCTTCCAGAATGAACAAAGCTGTGGTTGTGTTCATGAAAAGAGCAAACTTGGTTGGTAGACTAATTGCTAGTGGAATATTTGTAAGGGGTGTGTTGGTGTCAATTTTGCCTCTTGCTACCCCTTCAACAAGGGTGGTAGTTGCAAATTTGCCTCCGTTTATTACGGATGATCAAATCAGGAAAGAGCTTAGTCGTTTTGGTAAGTTTGCTAGCGGTTTCGTGTACTGTCGGCAGGTTTTCAGGCGGATGCCATTAAGCACGCGTTGTTTCGTTCGGAGGCAAGTGTTTATGTTTCTGAATAATAATGAGCAACAGCTAAACGTGCATTTTAAAGTGAGACATGGGGAGGGGCTCTACAGGGTTTGCCAGCACAGATAGTCTACGGTGTTTTGAGTGTGGGGATTTGGGGCATAAGAGCTTTGCGTGTCCACATAAAGGCCGTGAGACAAGGTGAGGGCACAAGTGCCAGTGGGGGAAAACAAGGTCAAAGTGTAGGGGGCAATGAGATGCAGACAGCAGAGGCTGGGCCTAGTCATGGCATGGATGGTGGTGTGGATGAGGCTGGGCCTAGTCATGGCAAGGATGGTGGTGTAGATGAGGCTGGGCCTAGTCAGGCTAGAGATGGTGGGGTAGATGAAGCTGGGTCTAGTCAGGCTATAGATGGTGGGGTAGCTGAGGCTGGGACTAGTCATGCCGGAGATGGTGGTGTAGATGAGGCTGGTCCTAGTCAGGCTAGAGATGGTGGGGTAGCTGAGGCTGGGACTAGTCATGCTATGGATGCTGGTGTAGAAGAGGCTGGGCCTAGACATGCTATGGAGGGTGGTGTAGATGAGGCTGGGTCTAGTAAGGTTATGCTAGTGGATGAGGAGAGTATAGTGGGGAAGTGTAAGAGACTAGGGGAGGAGGAGGGTGTCAAGCGGAAAAAGAAAAAGGAGGAGAAGAAAGGTGGAAGTGTAGAGGCTGGTGTGGTCAAAGGTACTATGGGACCTGGTGCTGGGGTGGAGGCCCTGACCAGAGAGGAAGGGCAGGTGGTCAGGATGGGAGATGGAGATGAGGAAAGTGAGTATGAGGAAGAGGATGATGAGGTTTTCCTTTCAGACTCCTCTTCAATGGGTCCGGAGCTGACAGCCAGTCAAGCAGAGGGGCCAAAGTACACATTGAGGGAACTGACAAGGTTCCTGAATGAGACCAAAGGGAAAAAGTTAATCTTGAGACTTTTTTTCTGATCCGAGAAAGTTTGTAAGATCAGCACAACATGCTATGAAAAATGAGGGGCATGGTGTCCTCTCACCCAGGAAAAGGTTTAGGTTGAGGAAGTGGGTCACAACTGTGCGTAAAGGTCTACCTTCAGACACTGTTTAGATGTATAGTTTCTTTCTGGCACTGGGGCTTTGCTATTGGTCTCTTTCCTTGCTGGCTTTTCTCCCACTTCTTATGGAGACTCTGGGTAGGCTCGCTCAATATAAATGGCGCCAGAGATGCGGGAAAGAGGAGTGTGTTGGGTGAATATGTAAAACAAAAAAAGTACAGGTGTTGTTTCTGCAGGAGACGATAGCGATGTGGTGAATGAAGTCGATTGGGGGCTCTGGTGGAAAGGGGCAAGTGTGTTGAGCCATGGGACAAATTTGAGTGCAGGGGTGGCAGTCTTTTTGTACCTGGTCTGTCTGTAAAAATTTGCTCCTCAAAGGAGGTGTGTAAGGAGTAGGCTGCTTGTTGTAAAAGCAGAAATTAACAACAAGGGTTTTGTCTTTATAAATGTGTATGCGCCTAACACAGGGAGAGAGAGGGGTTCTATTTGGGTGTCTTAGACAGGAACTCTCACAAGTAGCGCCTGAGGAGATGCTGGTGGTCGGCGGAGACTGGAACTGTACCATGGATTTTACTGAAAGATAGAAATGGGGAAGAGCCTCATTCAGTGTCAGTGGGGGTGTTAAGGGACATTATTAATCAGTTCGACCTAGTGGATATTTGGAGAACTAAACATCCCAACACAAGACAGTAT
The DNA here is from genome assembly GCA_030435695.1 of Brachymystax lenok tsinlingensis. Lineage (NCBI taxonomy): Eukaryota > Metazoa > Chordata > Actinopteri > Salmoniformes > Salmonidae > Brachymystax > Brachymystax lenok. Next base: position 47,733,240 of record CM059818.1, read on the forward strand.
ACATGGGTGAAGGTCTTTGGGGCTAGGGTGAGTGCAGCCCGACTTGATCGCTTTACATGTCCAGGAATCAGAGCAATAGGCTGTTGGGCACTACCATTCTCCCAGTGGGGTTTTCAGATCACCATATAACCATGGCTCAGCTGTCTATTTCACCAGGGCCCCGGCAGGCATCCTATTGGAAGTTTAATGTAAAGCTCTTACAAGATGCCACTTTTTGCTCAGGTTTCCATATATTTTGGGAAAGGTGGGGGCAGCGAAGAGAGGAGTATGAGTCTCTGAGTCAATGGTGGGATGTGGGGAAAGTCCAAATTCGGCTTTACTGTCAACAGTATACAGCTCTCTCATCCTCAGAGGCTAGGAGAGTATTGGGGAACTAGAGCGTAGTATTAGTGAGATGGAGGTAGAGATGGTGGGGCAAGGCAATGTAAGCCTCCAAGCTAATCTAGCTGAATTACGTAGGGACCTGGGCAGTTTTTTCCAGGTTAAAGCAAAGGGAGCACTTGTAAGAGCTAGGTTCTCCATGCTCAAGGAGATGGATGCTCCCAGCTCCTTCTTCTTTGGGTTGGAAAGACAGAGCGGTGAAGCCAAGGGTATGCATTGTCTACGGCTTTCTGATGGGCGGGTGACCTCTGTGGTGGGAGAGATGCGGAGCGAACTGTGGAGTTTTATACTGAGTTGTATAGGGCAGAAATGTGTGATCCTGTGTGTGCTCAGGTCTTGTTCGCAGGACTCCCTAAGCTCTCTCTGGCACAGAGGGACGAAATGGACATTCCTCTGTTGTCCCATGAACTGGCAGAGGCAGTAACCCAGATGTCCCCCGGTCGAGCACCAGGGGTTGATGGACTCCCAGTGGAGTTTTATAAAAAATTCTGGGGAATAATTGGACAGGATTTCTTTTGCGTGTTGCGTGAATGCGTCGAGGTAGGAGTGTTGCCGATGAGCTGCCGTCGGGCGGCTCTGACTCTCCTGCCTAAAAAGGGGACTTGTGTGAACTTAAGAACTGGAGGCCGGTGGCATTACTTTGTGCGGACTACAAGATATTTGCCAAGGTCCTCTCTAACAGACTGAAGTCCCATCTGGACTCGATAGTACATAAAGACCAAACATATTGTGTACCGGGCGCTCAATCACGGACAACTTGTTCCTAATCAGGGACATGTTGGACTTGTCAAAAGGTTCTGATGTGAATTTTGGACTGGTCTCTTTAGATCAAGAGAAGGCTTTTGATAGAGTGGACCATGAGTATCTGTTTAATGTGATGTCTGTGTTTGGGTTTGGGAAGAGTTTTTGACCTGTGTGAAGATGTTGTATGCTGGGGCGTCATGTATGGTCAAGGTGGGAGGGGGCTCAGTAGGCCAGTCTGGGTGAGACGAGGCATTAGACAAGGCTGCCCTCTATCGGGCAGTTATATACACTAGCCATTGAGCCTTTTTGGGCCTGCTACGCAGGAGACTGCAGGGAGTGTGCTGGACAGGCATGGGTGTGGTGACAGGCATAGCAGTGTCAGCGTATGCAGATGATGTTTCTGTGATGGTCAGGGATGGTCAGGATATGCAGGCACTAGAGACCAGTCTGAAGGTGTACGAGGGAGCTTAGTCGGCTAAGGTAAACTGGGGCAAGAGCAAAGCTCTGTTATGTGGGGCATGGGGGATAGGGCCCTTCCTCTGCTTCCAGGGGTTTACAGTGGGGTTGTGAAGGGCTTAAAGTGTTGGGGGTGTACCTGGGCTCGGAGAGGTGGGTAAGGAAGAACTGGGAGGGGCTGTCACAGGCAGTAGTGTCAAGACTGGCCAGGTGGAGGTGGCTCCTGTCCCAAGTGTCATATAGAGGAGGGTGCTGATAATCAACAACCTGGTGGCATCTTCCTGTGGCATAAACTGGCTGTCCTCAACCCCCCCGCCGGTCTGCTCGCAGACCTGCAACGCAAGCTGGTGGAATTTTTCTGGTCGGGCCATCACTGGCTGAGGGCAGCAGTGTTGTATATGACCGTCCACGAAGGAGGACAGGGCCTGGTGGAACTGGAGAGCAGGGTGGCTGCATTCCGACTAAAGGCGGCACAGAGACTGCTGTACCATACTGATGTTGGCTGGAGGGAACCAGCATGCGCGCTGCTGAGGAGAGCTGGCGGATTAGGGCTGGACCGGCAGCTGTTCCTCATGAAGCTGGAGAGGATGAATACAGCAGGTCTCTCAGACTTTTATACCGCAGTGCTGAGGGCATGGCAGCTGCTAAGGGCCACACGAGATGGGGGTGTAGAGCCTGGACTGTGGGTGTGGGAGGAGCCTATCTTCCACAACCCAGCCATCCCTTTGAGATCAGTTCAGTCGGCCACCCTGCAGAGGCAACTGATGGCAGCGGGTTTACTAAGGCTGGGTGACCTGCGACTGCTGGGAGAGGACGGGTGGAAAACCCCGGAAGTCCTGGCACAACAAACAGGAATAACGTCTCTTAGGCTGCTGGAGAGATTCCTGGAGGAGGTCCAGGAGGCACTGTCTGAGCCGGTAAGGGGGGTGTTTGAGCGGCCAAAGGGGAGGGGCCACCAATGTTTCCACCACTGCAGGTGACAGCAGAGACTGGGGACTGGCAAGGGGTCTGGAGGACTTGTTAGATTTTAACACTCCGAGCCTTGGGGAGTTTGAAGGGGTGGAAGGTAAAGCCCTCTACAACCTCTGCGTTAAGGTGAGGAACATTAGGAGCCTAACAGGAGTGAAGGCACATCAGTGGCAGGGGGTATGTGGGGCAGAGAATATGGTAGGTTTTAGATGGAGGGGCTTTACAAACCCCCAGTACCAAAGAGGTCAGGGGACCTCCAGTGGAGGGTTCTTCATGGAGCCTTGGCCACTAACAGCTGGTTGGTACGGGTTGAACCGGGAATCGGGCAGGGGTGTCCTTTCTGTGTTATAAAAGAAACTGTGATTCATGTGTTTTCTGTGCGCGTCAGGTTAATGCCATTAATGTCTCTGTTGGAATGTCTGTGTGAGAGGTTGGGGGTGGTTTTTACTGTTGGGGTGTTTATAATGGGGTACAGGTATTCGAAAAATGAAAAAGGCTAAATGTGTTTTGTTGAACTTCCTGTTTGCTCAGGCAAAGTTGGCTATTTGGCTAACAAGGAGGAACAGGGTCAAAGGTGGGGGATAACAGACCCTTTACTATTATTTAATGGGATGGTCTCTGCGCCTCAGGATAGAATTTGAGTTCTATAAAATGATAAAAAGTGTGGAGATGTTTCAGGAGATATGGTGTGTGGGGGGCTGTCTGTATAGTTGAGGAAGATGTTTTGGAAATACGGTTGTAGAAGTGGTAAGGTTTTTTGGTTATTTTGATGTGTGGTGTTTTGAATTGTGTGGTATAGGGAAAGGTGACTGGTGCGTGTATGCAGTACAGGATGTAATTTGGTGTTTTTATTTTCTTTAAGGGGTGGGGGGGTGGTGAGTTTTTAATGAAATGAGGATGTTTCATTAAAGAAAGACAAAAAGTCAAAAAGTGTCTCTCTCTCTCTCTCTCTCTCTCCCCCTCTAGCGTTATGTCTTTCTCTCTCTCTTTCTCTTGCTAATGCACACAAATTGTTTCTCTTTGTCTCCATCTCTCTCACTCTTCCTTGCCGCTCTCTAACTCCTGTACATCTCTATCTCCCTCTCACCCTCCCTCTCCAAAGACGTCAATCGTTCTCTGTTTTCCTCTCTCCACCTCATTCTGTAAGCCTATTTGGTGAAGTCACTCCCCCTGTATCTCATTCCCTCTTTTTGTCTTATCTTCTGGCACGACTTGGCTCCGTTAAAGGAGTGTGAAACTTTATGGGGTTGGCAATCAGAGCAGTCAATGGACACACACACAGAGACTCTTCTCTCTAGGGTACAGCTACGAAGAGAAGATTCACTTCATTACCAGACAACAGGACCTAAAGTATTCAACAACACTGTATATGTATGTCTGTCCTGCTGGAACAATACCAGCACAAAGCTGTTGGGGCTCATTTGAATTTAGAATGCCAGCTCTTTCCTGAGTCGTGATCCAAGAGCCTGGTTTCATCTGAAGCTTCCCGTTGCTCGTCCTGGCATCAGAGCGTCTAACCAGTCACCATCACACACATATAAAGTGTCCTTCAGGTGGTTCTGGAAGTAATCTTAGGATGATTACTGTATTGCATAAACATGATTAGTGCTAACCTAACGATGATAAATATATCTATGTACCATTAGCTAGGTTTGTGAATGGAAGAGATATGACTTGCACCCAGTCACAGCCATGACAGCGGGATAGACCAGGCTGAGACAGGAGAAAACCAATGAGGCTGAGGCTCCACACAAACGCCAGAATAGCCCAGAGCAATCTATAGCTGCAGCCTTCAATCCAGTGATACAGAAAACTGAGCATATTATGGCAGACACGGCATATCAGTGTTACTTAGTGTATAATGGGGATAAACAGCATTATGATGGAGGCTTGTATCTATGCCGTGGGTTTTAAGTTGATGATATTATCCTCTCTGATGGGGATTGACAATGACAGTGTTAGTGAGTGAATGATGAGCGGCAGACTTGGGTAGTGGACAGCAAAGCCATAGACAGTATATCTGCAAATATGGCTCCATCTCCATCATGGCTTTTGGCGACAGTGGAGGCTGGTGGAGGGAGGAATGGGGAAGACAGGCTCATTGTAATGGCTGTGTCTGTAGACTAGAGGAATGGTAAGGACAGGCTCATTGTAATGGCTGTGGCTGTAGACTAGAGGAACGGTAAGGACAGGCTCATTGTAATGGCTGTGTCTGTAAACTAGAGGAACGGTAAGGACAGGCTCATTGTAATGGCTGTGTCTGTAAACTAGAGGAACGGTAAGGACAGGCTCATTGTAATGGCTGTGGCTGTAGACTAGAGGAACGGTAAGGACAGGCTCATTGTAATGGCCGTGGCTGTAGACTAGAGGAACGGTAAGGACAGGCTCATTATAATGAAAGAAATATTTCCAATACTATTTGAACCCAGGGATTCAGTGTAAGAAGAAATACAGTAGACAGTATGTGTCCGAAAGTGATTGATGACCTATTTTATGTGTCATGTCGTTATGCCCATTTATGTACATCCTGTCCAGATGTTCTCACGCAACCGAGTGAGTGCTTATGTAACCTGATAGTGCAGCTGTTTTGGGTAAAGCAATTGTTTGCAAAAAAGCTGTCCTGGTGATTTATGTTTAGGGACCTTGTTGAACTGAAAGAAAATGTGAAACAGTTGGGAAATTTGGGAATTTATGTAGTGAATTGGGGAGGCCCGAGTTTGAACATTTGAAACAGTTGGGAATTATTGTAGTGAATTTATGGAGCTGCTTTTTAGGGAGCTTGTGAAATGAAAAAGTATTTTCCCGGCAGGTCTGCCTGAGTATAAGTAACTGGTAGACTTGTCCTATTTGTATTTATTATGGATCCCCATTACCTGCAGCAGCTACTCTTCCTGGGGTCAGCAAAATTAAGGCAGTTTATACACATTTTATAAACATTACATTACACTCACAGATTTCACAACACACTGTGTGCCCTCAGGCCCCTACCACATATCTACAGTACTAAATCCATGTGTATGTATAGTGTGTATGTTATCGTGTGTGTGTGTATGCATGTGTCTGTGCCAATGTTTGTGTTGCTTCACAGTCCCCGCTGTTCCATGAGGTGTTTTTTTATCTGTTTTTTAAATATAATTTTACTGCTTGCGTAATTTACTTGATGTGGAATAGAGTTCCACGTAGTCATGGCTCTATGTAGTACTGTATGCCTCCCATAGTATGTTCTGGACTTGGGGACTGTGAAGAGACCTCTTGTGGCATGTCTTGGGGGGTATGCATGGGTGGTGTCTGAGCTGTGTGCCAGTAGTTTTGATAGACAGCTCGGTACAGTCAACATGTCAATACCTCTCATAAATAAAAGTAGTGATGATGTACTTTCAGCCAGGAGAGATTGACATACAAAGTATTAATATTAGCTCTCTGTGTACATCCAAGGGCCAGCCATGCTGCCCTGTTCTGAGCCAATTGGAATTTTCCTAAGTCCTTTTTTGTGCCACTTGACCACATGACTGAACAGTAGTCCAGGTGCGACAAAACTAGGGCCTGTAGGACCTGCCTTGTTGATAGTGTTGTTAAGAAGGCAGAGCATTGATTTATTATAGACAGTCTTCTCCCCATCTTAGCTACTACTGCATCAATATGTTTTGACCATGACAGTTTACAATCTAGTGTTACTCCAACCAGATTAGTCATCTCAATTTGCTCAATTTCCACATTATTTAGTTGAGGTTTAGGGTTTAGTGAGTGTCCTATGACAAGTCTACCACAGAAAACATGTCACTTACTACTGCATGGTCGGAACTAGAAGCACAATCATCTCACTACACTCACATTAACATCTGCTAACCATGTGTATGTGACAAATAAAATTTGATTTGATTTTTATGACCAACCCCTTGGGGTGTGTGTGAGGCCTGGTTACATGGGTGATGCCAGGTCACATGCTGAGAGAGAGAGAGAGAGAGAGAGAGAGAGAGAGAGAGAGAGAGAGAGAGAGAGAGAGAGAGAGAGAGAGAGAGAGAGAGAGAGAGAGAGAGAGAGAGAGAGAGAGAGAGAGAGAGAGAGAGAGAGAGAGAGAGAGAGAGAGAGAGAGAGAGAGAGAGAGAGAGAGAGAGAGAGAGAGAGAGAGAGAGAGAGAGAGAGAGAGAGAGAGAGAGAGAGAGACCTTCATTTCTAAGACATTAAAAGATTGTCTTTCCAACAATTAAAAATAATTATACATTTTAGATATATATTTTGTAGTAATGTGTGATAATAATATGTATACAGAGGTATAGTTTAATATTGCATAGTAAACTTTAAATAATAGTAATATGTTTAAATGTTGGTAGTACCATTTTTGAAGAGGATTTTAAAATGTAATTTACCTTTAATGAAATATAAGGCTCTCTCTGTCTATGTGTGTGTGCGTGTGCGTGAGCGTGTGTGTGTGGCAGGGCGTTAAGTTACAAGCAGAGAAACTTACTGAAATCATTATTTTCTAAGACAAATACATGTGCTTGTATGTGTGCTTGTACCAGCGTTTTTTAAACCTGTCAAACTTCTGACCTTCCAAAAGACTTCTCAGCATATCCATATGAAGGGTCAACAAATGTTTACAACCCTTATACCTCAGGAAACCACATAACAAATGTTTGAAAACAGTTATGTGTTGTCCTGTGAGTGGCTGTCTCAGTCAATCACACAATCCTCTTTTTGAAAGGGTAATTGTACTCTTTAAGATGGGCCCTTTACTTCTGACTTAAACAGATCCATTTTACCCCCCTTTAATAACCTAGTACTGCAGAGGGCTAAATCAGGGGCACACAGATTGTTTCTTGGTAGTCTTAAACAAATCTACTGTGAAACACAAGTGTACACCTCACACACATGGTTGTGGACTTAAAAAAAGAAGACACCAGTACCATGTCCGATATAGTTTAAATGTATTAATTTTTGAGTTTGCAACCCAATATGCCACTTTAAATACATCACAGAAGAAAATGCCTATTGAGCTGTACACTGAGATGCTCAGTTGGTCAATATTCCCCTCGAATGATTCCCCAACATCTTGTCAACATGTGCCCCAAACATATCTTATACCAATCTGTCTTTATAAACATTTGTCCTTAACAAGGCCTAGGAGGCCCCTATAGTGTCCAAAAATCTCTCCAAAATGTCAAATGTTTTAAGCATCTTTGTTTTCGGGTAAATAACTTGTCTAAAAGTATAACTAGAGTAACAATAGATTGTAAATTGACATGGTCAAAACATGTTGATACAATAGTAGCTAAGATTGGAAGAAGTCTGTCTTTAATAAAGCGATGCTCTGACTTCTTAACAACACTATCAACAAGGCAGGTCCTACAGGCTCTAGTTTTGTCGCACCTTGACTACTGTTCAGTCGTGTGGTCAGGTGCAACAAAAAAGGACTTAGGAAAATTGCAATTGGCTCAGAACAGGCAGCACGGCTGGCCCTTGGATGTACACAGAGAGCTAATATTAATAATATGCATGTCAATCTCTCCTGTCGGAAAGTGGAGGTGTTTCTGTGACAGGAAGTCATCTAAGTGTTTGTGTGAAATGTTCTATGTCACAAGGTAGGAGTGTAGGGTGTGGAGTCAGGCGCAGAGAGCAGAGGATTGATGCGGAACCGTCTTTTAATACAGTACGTAAAAATGAAAAAATTACAAAACACACAAAGCAGGCGCACTAAACAAAAGACGACTAAAGAAACAGAAACGAACGTCAACCAACTAACAGAAAACAAACCCGCACAAAAGGAGGCGGGCCTAACCAACTTAAATAGCCCTAGCCCACAACTAAACAAGACACAGGAGAAACCAATACAAATTACAATGAAGGAAAGGGATCAGTAGCAGCTAGTAGGCCGGTGACGACGACCGCCGAACGCCGCCCGAACAGGCAGAGGAGACACCTTCGGTGGAAGTCTTGACAGTACCCCCTGACGCCAGCGGCCCACGCAGCGCGCCGACACCGGCCTCGAGGACGACCCGGAGGACGAGGCGCAGGGCGATCCGGATGAAGGTGGTGGAACTCTCTCAGCAGTGATGGATCTAGGATGTCCTCCACCGGTACTCAGCACCTCTCCTCCGGACCGTACCCCTCCCAGTGCACGAGGTACTGTAGACCCGGCGCCTAGAGTCCAGAATGGAGCGGACTGTGTACGCCGGAGAGACACACTGTGTACGGAGAGACACATGAAACGAGGGGTTAATACGGTAGTAAGAAGGAAGCTGTAACCTATAACACACCTCGTTTATCCTCCTCAGGACTTTAAATGGCCCCACATACTGCGGCCCCAGCTTCCGGCAGGGCAGGCGGAGGGGCAGGTTCCGGGTCGAGAGCCAGACCCGGTCCCCCACGGGGGCCTCACTGCGGTGACGGTCAGCGCTCCTCTTCTGCCGCCCACCAGCTTGTTTAATATGGTCCTGGACGGCTTTCCAGGTTTCCTTTGAGCGCTGCACCCACTCCTCCACCGCAGGAGCTTCAGTCTGGCTCTGATGAAACGGTGCCAGGACCGGCTGCTAGCCCAACACGCACTGGAATGGTGACATGTTAGTGGAGGAGTGACGAAGTGAGTTCTGAGCCACCTCCGCCCATGGGACGTACCTCGCCCACTCACCAGGCCGGTCCTGACAATATGACCGCAGAAACCTACCCACATCCTGGTTCACTCTCTCCACCTGCCCATTACTCTCAGGGTGAAAACCCGAGGTCAGACTAATCGAGATCCCCAGCCGCTTCATAAACGCCCTCCACACTCGTGAAGTGAACTGAGGACCCCGATCAGAAACGATGTCCTCGGGCACCCCGTAGTGCCGGAAGACATGGGTAAACAGGGCCTCCGCAGTCTGTAGGGCCGTAGGGAGACCGGGCAACGGGATGAGACGGCAGGACTTAGAGAACCGATCCACAACAACCAGGATCGTAGCGTTTCCCTGAGACGGGGGGAGGTCGGTGAGAAAATCCACCGACAGATGAGACCACGGTCAATGTGGAACGGGGAGGAGCTGTAACTTCCCTCTAGGTAAGTGTCTAGGAGCCTTACTCTGGGCGCATACCGAACAGGAGGAGACATAAAACCTCACGTCCTTAACCAAAGTGGGCCACCAGTATTTCCCCCTAAGACTCCGTACCGTCCTCTCAATCCCCGGATGACCCGAAGAGGGTAGCGTATGAGCCCACCGAATCAGTTTATCGCGAACACTAAGCGGCACGTACTGACAACCTGCTGGACACTCCGGAGGTGCAGGTTCCAACTGTAACGCCCGCTCAATGTCCGCGTCCACCTCCCATACCACCGGTGCTACCAGACATGAAGCTGGAAGGATGGGAGTAGGCTCAATTCAAATCAAAATCAAATCAAATTTTATTTGTCACATACACATGGTTAGCAGATGTTAATGCGAGTGTAGCGAAATGCTTGTGCTTCTACTTCCGACCATGCAGTAGTATCTAACAAGTAATCTAACAAATTCACAACAAATACCTTATACACACAAGAGTAACGGAATGAATACGAGTATGTACATATAAATATATGGATGAGTGAGGCAGGATGCAGTAGATGGTATGGAGTACAGTATATATATATATATATATATGAGATGATATGTAGGATATGTAAACATTATATAAATGGCATTGTTTAAAGTGGCTAGTGATACATTATTTCATCCAATTATAATTATTAAAGTGGCTAGAGATTTGGGTCGATGGCCGAACGGCATAGGCAAGATTCAGTAGATGGTTTAGAGTACAGTGTATACATTTGATATAAGTATGTCGTATAAGTAAACATTATATACAAAATTGTTTAAAGTGGCTAGTGATACATTGTGACATCCAATTCCTATGTTTAAAGTGGCTAGAGATTTAAGTCAGTACATTGGCAGCAGCCACTCAATGTTAGTGATGGCTGTTTAACAGTCTGATGGCCTTGAGGTAGAAGCTGTTTTTCAGTCTCTCAGTCCCAGCTTTGATGCACCTGTACTGACCTCGCCTTCTGGATGATAGCGGGGTGAACAGGCAGTGGCTCGGGTGGTTGTTGTCCTTGATGATCTTTTTGGCCTTCCTGTGACATCGGGTGGTGTAGGTGTCCTGAAGGTCAGGTAGTTTACCCCCGGTGATGCGTTGTGCAGTCCTCACTACCCTCTGGAGAGCCTTACGGTTGTGGGCGGAGCAGTTGCCGTACAAGGCGGTGATACAGCCCGACAGGATGCTCTCGATTGTGCATCTGTAGAAGTTTGTGAGTGATTTTGGTGACAAGCCGAATTTCTCCAGCCTCCTGAGGTTGAAGAGGCGCTGTTGCGCCTTCTTCACCACGCTGTCTGTGTGGGTGGACCAATTCAGTTTGTCCGTGATGTGTACGCCGAGGAACTTAAAACTTTCCACCTTCTCCACTACTGTCCCCTTCGATGTGGATAGGAGGGTGCTCCCTCTCCTGTTTCCTGAAGTCCACGATCATCTCCTTTGTTTTGTTGACATTGAGTGAGAGGTTATTTTCCTGACACCACACTCCGAGGGCCCTCACCTCCTCTCTGTAGGCCGTCTCGTCGTTGTTGGTAATCAAGCCTACCACTGTAGTGTCGTCAGCAAACTTGATGATTGAGTTGGGTAAACAGGGAGTACAGGAGAGGGCTGAGAACACACCCTTGTGGGGCCCCAGTGTTGAGGATCAGCGGGGTGGAGATGTTGTTTCCTACCCTCACCACGTGGGGCCGGCCAGTCAGGAAGTCCAGGACCCAGTTGCACAGGGCGGGGTCGAGACCCAGGGTCTCGAGCTTAATGACAAGCTTGGAGGGAACTATGGTGTTAAATGCTGAGCTGTAGTCGATGAACAGCATTCTTACATTCTTACAAGTATTCCTCTTGTCCAGGTGGGTTAGGGCAGTATGCAGTGTGATTGCGATTGCATCGTCTGTGGACCTATTGGGACGGTAAGCAAATTGGAGTGGGTCCAGGGTGTCTGGCAGGATGGAGGTGATATGATCCTTGACTAATCTCTCAAAGCACTTCATGATGACGGAAGTGACTGCTACGGGCTGATAGTCATTTAGCTCAGTTACCTTAGCTTTCTTGGGAACAGGAACAATGGTGGCCCTCTTGAAGCATGTGGGAACAGCAGCCTGGGATAGGGACTGATTGAATATGTCCGTAAACACACCAGCCAGCTGGTCTGCGCATGCTCTGAGGACACGGCCAGGGATGCCATCTGGGCCGGCAGCCTTGCGAGGGTTAACACATTTAAATGTTTTTCTCACATTGGCTGCGGTGAAGGAGAGCCCGCAGGTTTTGGTAGCGGGCCGTGTCGGTGGCACTGTATTGTCCTCAAAGCGAGCAAAGAAGTTGTTTAGTTTGTCTGGGAGCAGGACAACATGGTCCGCAACGGGGCTGATTTTCTTTTTGTAGTCCGTGATTGACTGTAGACCCTGCCACATTCCTCCTGTGTCTGAGCCGTTGAATTGTGACTCTACTTTGTCTCTATATTGACGCTTAGCTTGTTTGATTGCCTTGCGGAGGGAATAGCTACACTGTTTGTATTGTAATTGACCGCTTCTCGGTGTCATAGAGACAGGACAGCGCGTCAGCCTTCGTATTAAGGGAACCTGGTCTATAAGAAATAGTAAACTGAAATCTAGTGAAAAACATAGCCCACCTAGCCTGTTGCGGATTCAGTCTCCTCGCTGCCCGGATATACTCCAGATTACGGTGGTCAGTCCAGATGAGAAAAGGATGCCTAGCCCCCTCAAGTCAATGTCTCCACACTTTCAGAGCCTTAACCACAGCGAGCAACTCCCGGTCCCCCACGTCCTAGTTACGTTCCGCCGGACTGAGCTTCCTCGAAAAGAAAGCGCAGGGGCGGAGCTTCAGTGGCGTAGCCGAGCGCTGTGATAGCACGGCTCCAACAACAGCCTCGGACGCGTCCACCTCCACTGTGAACACCAAAGAGGGGTCCGGATGAGCCAGCACGGGAGCATTGGTGAACAGCTCCTTCAGACGACTGAAGGCTCTGTCCGCCTCCAACGACCACCGCAACCGAGCCTAACCAACTTAAATAGCCCTAGCCCACAACTAAACAAGACACAGGTGAAACCAATACAAATTACAATGAAGGAAGGGGAACGGGAGCAGCTAGTAGGACGGTGACGACGACCGCCGAACGCCGCCCGAACAGGCAGAGGAGACACCTTCGGTGGCAGTCGTGACATTCTAAATGGACAACAAGCGTGACCGGAGTACGAAGGAATCTCAATTACGCTCAACAAGGCTGTTATTTCACTTCTTATTCAAACAGAAGCTGTGAAAACAACATTTTCTACATATCCTGGCACTGTCCAGTGAATCCCCCCCTTTTTCTCTACAATGGACAAAAGTCTCTCTTTTTTAGCAGGAAATCTTCAATCAGGAAAGACACTCTCTCTTCATGGCCAAGCTCTGCTCAACTTTCATTTCCTCAATTACAACTTGATGGACTGCAGGACTTCCAAACATAATGTACTCATTCCATCTACAACAGCATAGCCAATGGATCCAGATAACTTCATTATTACCATTCCCATTGCTACAGAGTAGGCCTACATGCACAATGGCAACATAATGTCTGACAGTAAAATACTTTCTGAACCCTGACCCTAAAATAAAGTTCTCCTCATCATCATCGTAATGTATTTGAAGCAGATCATCATGTATTGTTGTAGATGCTCATGGATTACCAGCAGCTACAGCACAAGGACCTCCCAGAAACCGCTACGGTTAAACATTAGCATGACCCCCAGACGACGTTGCACTACACTTTGTCCTTTCCAGTCAACGACGAGGAGAGAACATTCAGTCCTAAATAGCCCCATATCCCCCTATGCAGTGCACTTCTGTTGACCAAAGCCCTTTGGAGAATAGGGGGACACAGGTCCCAGTCAGAGGCAGTCTGTTACCCCATCCTGACAGGCAGATATAATCTTACTGTTTTAATAACCACCACCCTCAGGGCCCACGCAGCACTTGGGACTGAAGAGGACTGATTGGGGCCCAATGGTCTTGACATACTTCGAAATCAAATCAAATGTTATTTGTCACATGCGCCCGAATAAAACAGGTGTAAAACACCTTACCGTGAAATGTTTATTACAAGCCCTTAACCAACAATGCAGTTCAAGAAATAGAGTTGATAAAATATTAAATAAAGTAAAAAATAAAATAAAAAGTAACACAATAAAATAACAATAACGAGACTATATACAGGGGGCACCGGTACCAAGTCAATGTGTGGGTACAGGTTAGTTGAGGTAATTTGTACATGTAGGTTGGGGTAAAGTGACTATGCATAGATAATAAACAACAAGTAGCAGCAGTGTAAAAACAAAAGGGGGGGTCAATGTAAATAGTCCGGGTGGCCATTTTATTAATTGTTCAGCAGTCTTATTGTAACGCCCAGGCCCGAGATTACAGGCTGGAGCGTTTTGGTTTCGTTTTGGTGTAGGGTTTGTGTTCTAGGGTGTATATTTCTATGTTGGGATAATGGTTCCCAATTAGAGGCAGCTGAGTCTCGTTGTCTCTAATTGGGAACCATATATATATTTGGGAGTTGCACTTTTGTTTCGTGGGTTATTGATTATGTTTATGTTACGTTCAGCTTGTTCAGTCGGGTTCTTGTCTTTCGTGTCTAGTTAGGTTTCTCCATTTATGTCTAGTTAGGTTTCTCCGTTCGTGGTTAGGTTAGGTTTCGCCAGTCGTGGTTAGGTTTAGATCTTTGTGTATAGTTTAGTATTTAGCGTTAGGGCTCACGTCTTGTTTCTTCGTTTATTGTTTTGTTCCGTCTCGTCATTAAACATGTATTCTGGCTACATCGCTGCGTCTTGGTCTGTCCCTAACGAAGAGAATCGTGACACTTATGGCTTGGGGGTAGAAGCTGTTAAGGAGCCTTTTAAAACTAGACCTGGCGCTCCTGTACCGCTTGCCGTGCGGTAGCAGAGAGGACAGTCTATGACTTGGGTGACTGAAGTCTTTGACAATTTTTTGGGCCTTCCTCTGACCGCCTAGTATATAGGTCCTGGATGTCCTGTATGGCAGGAAGCTTGGCCCCAGTGATGTACTGCGCCGTACACACTATGTTGTTTGTGGACTACGTTATATGAGAGAGATTTGTATTTTTTTGTCCTAAGTACAGAGTATCACAAAAAGCATTGCAATATTCTGGAGGGGCTGATTGATTTTTTACTACATCAGTTTAATCATTGTTTGTCAGAGCAGAGACTCACACAAACCGAATATCCAAATGAAGCAGGGACAAGAATATTTCCAGGTCAGTGAAGATAGATGCAGTAGGAAATCTATACCATGTTCACAACCTAGTTAGCTCATACAACTGTTTGTTCTTTCCCTGTCTTCACATCTGCCAGCTACACTTTCACATCTCATTGGCTACAGATGTGACCACATCCATATTAGGAAGTAACCAGATTTCAGGCAAACTGAACTGAGATTTGCCTGAAAATCGACGACTTCCTGATATGGATGCAGTTCGGCCACACTGGCAATGATTTCCTGAAACAAACACAAGATCTCTCTAAAAATACAACTGTCCCCAGCTATGTTCTAATCTAGTAACTATC
The DNA here is from genome assembly GCA_030435695.1 of Brachymystax lenok tsinlingensis. Taxonomy (NCBI): domain Eukaryota; kingdom Metazoa; phylum Chordata; class Actinopteri; order Salmoniformes; family Salmonidae; genus Brachymystax; species Brachymystax lenok. The sequence continues at coordinate 47,748,404 of CM059818.1, forward strand.
TATTAACAAGGTCTGGAGTGAGGGACACAGGCTATGGTGAGTCTTCCAATGCTGTCTAAAACATCTCAATGTCAATTGCAGGACAACTAAATTAAAGATCAATCGAATGGAACGTCTCTGATCTTGGACTTCCTGGTCTTGGACTTCCTGGTCTTGACTTCCTGGTCTTCTTGTGCTAAGTGTCTAACAAAATGCTCTTTGACAGAATATTCTACTACCGGAACATGACCAATAAGAACAGATGTTACTTTTATGTTTAAAAACGTTTCACTACGTGTGTCTTACTACACAGGACCCGGATGCAGCTGTCAGGCAGAGGAAGGGCTCTGTTTGGTTCTGACCCAGTGTATCTCAGAAGGCTCCTTGAATTGATGCCATAACAGTCATGAACTGATGTGGTATGATACACAGTCAGGATGGTGAGGAGCAACAGTCTGCCACCTAAAACATCTGTGGTGTTAAATTCCGCTCTTCCGCTTCCAGTTCTGTCTTTCACATGAAATACTGACTTAAATACTCATCCATTTACTCATGTCTCACAGATTCACAAAAAATCTTGTGGTCTGGAATCGAATGTTCATGGCACGCATGCTGTTCCCAACCAGCTGTGGGGGAAATACACTAAACATATAAAGTCTCTCCTGAAGTATACACTGAACCCCATTTGAACAGTCAATCTGCATATTGTTGTATGTTACAGGATTCTGGTTTTGGTTTTGGTGACATCACTACATGTCCTCATTAGTCCAAACTGATCACACACACACACTCCATTGAGATGATCCATAGTGTTACCTGAATAGAAGCCAGGTTCCCCTCCGAACACTGATGCATCTGGAAGAGAGGGAGGAGCGAGAGGAGAAGAAGAGCTGTGTCAGTATATTCATTTAGAAGATCCATGACATTGTTGGAAGCATCAGGAGTATCAGTGTGCTGGAGTTTCCCCTCCATTCACCATATTCAACGATCACAATCCCTCATTAATCTAGCAGCAAGGTTAATACTGCAGAGAGTTCAACTACTGTTGCTAACTTTCTCTGCCTTTCTCTTTCTGCGTGCATCAATTCATCAATCCACCGAGTTACACAAAGGGGTTAATAAAGGTGACATTTCTAAACATTAGCTTCAGTGAGTTTTGAGTTATTTTGATGATGCCGCTCCCTACACGTCTGTCCCTGTTGCAACATAGAGTATGTGGCAGTCATAGGGATGGGACATTGACAGCAGCCTTGTACTGAAGGCTACAGACTGAGACGAGAGGCTCTCTGTCCTCCTCAACATGGTCGTCTTCGCTTTGATGTGATGAACAGACGATAGAAATCTGCGCACTGCTGATCAACCCTGCAGTTTTATTGTGTAAACGTTTCTAGCCGAAGGTCTTCGTCAGGCTCGAGTTAGATGTCACTACTTCCTCGTTGTTGGCCCTCTGTTGCTGTGCTTTGGAAGAGGCAGGATGCCCACACACACAGGCACGCAGGCACGCACACGTGCATGCACGCGCACACACACGCGCGCACACATGCGCATACACGCACACTCGCACACACACACACACGCCTTTGGGTGAAGTGGAAAGATGACTCACACACCTCCTATGAACAGATGTAATCTCCACCATCCCCAACTCTGTTTAAAGGATATGTGTTGTGAAGTAGAGAGAAAGCCAGAGTCCAAACACCACATTCTTTGCTTCAGCTGAATTGAAATCTAAACTTTGAAGGAGGAGGAGGTTTCAGACTGGTAAATGTCATCCCTCTTTTGTATATTTTCAGACAGGTAAATGTCATCCCTCTTTTGTATATTTTCAGACAGGTAAATGTCATCCCTCTTTGTATATTTTCAGACAGGTAAATGTCTTCCCTCTTTTGTATATTTTCAGACTGGTAAATGTCATCCCTCTTTTGTATATTTTCAGACAGGTAAATGTCTTCCCTCTTTTGTATATTTTCAGACAGGCAAATGTCACCCCTCTTTTGTATATTTTCAGACAGGTAAATGTCTTCCCTCTTTTGTATATTTTCAGACAGGTAAATGTCATCCCTCTTTTGTATATTTTCAGACTGGTAAATGTCATCCCTCTTTTGTATATTTTCAGACAGGTAAATGTCTTCCCTCTTTTGTATATTTTCAGACAGGTAAATGTCATCCCTCTTTTGTATATTTTCAGACAGGTAAATGTCATCCCTCTTTTGTATATTTTCAGACAGGTAAATGTCTTCCCTCTTTTGTATATTTTCAGACTGGTAAATGTCATCCCTCTTTTGTATATTTTCAGATAGGTAAATGTCTTCCCTCTTTTGTATATTTTCAGACAGGCAAATGTCATCCCTCTTTTGTATATTTTCAGACAGGTAAATGTCATCCCACTTTTGTATATTTTCGGACCGGTCATTTTCAGTCCTCTTCTCTATATTTTCCAGCTGTAAGAATTGGTCAAATTAAGATACTACACTTGTAGTAGCCTTTTTCACATCATTGTGCCGGCATGAACCAAACTGTGCTAACTGTGACATGTTATTTTATTTTCAGTAAAGTTCCAGCAACCACGGTGTAGGCATAACAAGGCCCGCACAGTACAGCTTGGTTTGGCTCGGCTTGGGTACAGTGCAGTAGTGGGAAAAGCCCTCAGTGTGATTACCATATGATACTCACCAGTGGAAGGGAGAGTCAGGGACAAGAGGCAGAGGAGGAGCACAGTGAAGTGCAGCATGTTGGTCTGTGTAGAACTCCCTGGAGGTGATGATTAGAACCACACTGATGATGGAACATTAGCAGGACAGGAGGATTTTCCTGCAAGGCAGACAGAGAGACAGAGAGTACATAACTGAATCCTGGTACAACACATAATACCACTATAATGTGACGTAACATTACATATGTGTATCCATTACTGGGAGCGTTCTGTGATGTAGTATAATTAGACTTCAAAGAGACATCATTAAATCAACTTAACAAAGTTACACGATTTTAATTGTCGTAAGGTCAAGAAGGTATTAAAAAACATTGGGCAGCCATCCTCATAATAAACTTCTAAAGTCTCAACATAATGAACAATACATTTTGACCCCTTTTTAGTAGTGCTGTGATAGTGTAGTGACCCGAGCAGTTCAAACTTAAAGCAGTGACATTTCTCTAATTTAGCAGTTTAATCCACCAGACAGAGTGATGATATTCTCATTGGTCCGCCAAAATAAAACTACTGAGCATGGACATAAGCTTAAGGATAAGCTTAAAGGAATATTCCAGTGCATCAAGCTGAATACGCTTGCCCTTGTTGGCATCAGGTCGAAATAGCTATTTCAGTAGACACAATAAACTGTTCAACAGGGTATGAGAACAAAACACTTGGTGTCACTTGGCTGGCTCAATAGACCTGCTAGGTGCTACCATTTCACATTGGAGGGCCAAGGATAGAAAGAAGAAGAGAGCCCAATGGGGACGAAGAAGATGAAGTTAGGTAAGAACACATGAAGTATATGTATCCTCCAATTTAGGGATCATATGAGTGAATTCATCGACTACATGCCATAATCTAGCATTGTTCATGCCCACATAATAAAACACTGGCACAGTACAGTACTAGTATTGTTTCCATTATTCATGTCATTGGCCCTGAACAACAGTAATGACCATGTCAGCCTCCTATGTACCACAGCAGGCGGGCAGCTCCACCAACAGGTTGACAACATCATGATTGAAAGGGCGACCGTTGTCACGAGCAACAACCCTCCCTGAGCGCTGTTTTAGCTGAATGGGACATCGTTGAACACTCAAGAAACTGGCCCCCAGACCAACAACAGAGACGAACTGGAGGGGATTTCATCTTCACTGCACTCGTATCAACCAATCGTCAAGGAAACACAATACGACAAGCAACAGCTGTTTCAGCAACACTCTAGAATGGTGGTCCTCGGAGGCAGCGGAACAGAGGAATAGAACAGCATCTTCCTGATGCTGCGTATCCCTGGAGACGTCTGCCATAGCGACAGATAGGCTCCAGGTAATGATGTTTGCCACTACCCAGCGAACCATAATTGGTTCTGTGAAAGTTCCCAGAACATTTGTTAGGTCAAATGTTCCCATAACACAAAAACTGTTGAATATAGAATGTTTGCATAAAACATTCACCTGATGTTACAAGGACGTTCCCAGAACACATTTTGTCTGTTCTTTAAAGGTTCCCAGAACATTTCTTTAGGTTGTGGGAACATTGTGGGGATATGACAAGACATAGGTTCCCAAAAGCTTGTATCAGTGTGCACAAAACGTTCCTTTGATGTTGCAAGAATGCTGACAGAACAGCGTTTGAGTTATTTAAAGGTTCCCAGAACATTTCATTAGGTTGTGGGAGCAGTGTGGGTACATTACAAGATATAGGTTCCCAGAATATTTAATATGCTCAGTCATAAAATCTGATTTTAAACCCAACCCTAACATTAACCACAGTGCTAACCCAAATGCCTAACCCTAACCTTAAATTAAGATCATAAAACACTTTTTGGTTTTCATGAAATGTTACAATATAGCCAATTTTGACTTTGCAGCTGGCCTAGCTAAGGGGTGATCGCTCAGTTCTACCTCTAGGACAAGGCTCATGACAATAAACGTCAACCTGCTGACATCAGTTGGAGGAATGGAGAGGTAACATCAGGATGAAGAGTGGAGAGGGAAAATGCTGAGGTCATCAAACACTCCCTCTACCCCTCATCTAACCCTGACCAGGACTAAATGGGATTAACGGGTCTGATATGAGAGGCTATGAAGCACACAGATGCAGAGGAGACAAGTGTTACCGCTAGGATTTTTTTCAGCAGCGGTCAATGATGCTCCGAGGCCCTCTTCTTCACCGCAGAAACATACTTTTGCTGGTTTAAAGCACATTTCCTGCAATTCTACACATTTTGCCATGGGGCTGAGAGAAAATGTGCAGTTTTAAAGGTAATTTCCTGCAATTCTACACATTTTGCCATGGCTTATGCCGTGTTCATATGCTATTCTGAGTGACTCAATAATTCTAAAAACATCTATGCCCAATGACATTTTTAGAATCCTTAGATTCTTCCTGTCTGTCTAGTTTTTATTTTGGTGGTTGTTAGTTCTCAAACATGAACTTTATTTCTGGTTTTAATCATTTAAGTTTACACTGAAAACGTTTGACCATCCCCAAAATGATTTTTAAATATATATATACATTTTTTGGGGGGAATGGCGGCCATGATTTAAATTAATATACTGCACACACACACACACACACACACACACACAATTTCTGAGCTTTACAGCTGGAGAAATTAAACAAAGAGGGGATTTCATCTTCACTGCACTCGTATCCTAGCAACACATTTCAAAGGGAGCAGTTGTGTGTTTGCAGGGGCCTTTTGTGACTGCGAATAAAAACTATGCAAACACTAATTTAAGACCGGAACAGCATTGTTGGGGACCTGGCCTGTATTCATAAAGCATATCAGAGTCGCAGTGCTGATCTAGGATCAGGTCCCTATGTCCATGTAATCTGATTTATTATGATCTAAAAGGCTAAACTGATCCTACAGCCCCAGGTCATTAATTCCAGGCCCACTACAAAACATGATGATACAGTAGAAGGCACTCAACAGCTAGTACAACAACCCAGAGACTCTCAAACACTGCAAACAGCTGGGATCCTCCTTTTTACAACATTATTAAGGTATGAATCATGAACGCTTATAAGAAGTGCACATACAGATATGATATCTTAATTTGATCACTCTGTTGTCACAGAGAATTTTCCTACCTAGCAGGAAATTATAATTATAGTGTATTTGAGGTTTAAAAAGGATTTAAAATTTCAGACTTGATTTATCCTAACTAAAAATGTATCAACCCCTAGAAAAAGATCTCTTTGTTATAATAAACATAATCATTCACATTTCCTGTTGCTGCAGGATAATTCTCCTGCTCTGAGAAACTGGTCAAATTAAGATCTGTAGGAGAGGATATGTAGTGCATCTTGTAGAATACAATATATCGATCAAATGTATCTTTCACATATACAGTATCCTGTACCTATTACACCCTCAAATACTTGTTTGTCCCTCAAATACATTTCAAAATCTAAACAGACATCTGAGGGCTGGCTTCTGCCTTTCTCTTTCTATGAAAGGTGTCCTGGGGTATGTACTGTAGAATCAAAGAGACAGCAGAGGAACAGCAGAATAACAGCAGACAGGGTAGTGAATCTAATAATCAGTATTAATATGGTCTGGTCACCTCAGGCTCCTGGTTCCTCTATTGCACCAGTCTGAATGCAGCTGATGAGGGAAGCTCGCTTCCCTCACACTAAATCACCAGCCAGGGACCAAGCACCAGGGACCAGGGACCAGGGACTAGTGACCAATGAATAGTGACCAGGGACCAGGGACCAGGACTTATACCGTGGTCATTCTGAGAACATTTCGTATCATCTCCCGACTCTAAATGCTGTGGTAAAGAAAGGCTGAAGGAGACAAATATTGATTGGACTGAATAGAAGAGGAGACAAACACTGTCACGCTGTGCATACTAACGGCCCTGCTGCACTACAGTCATCAGCCATTGAGGAAACGCTCTCTTTGAAATCAATGAAAGCTGCTATACTGTCCGCGTTGCATCAAATCAAAATCAAATCAAAGTTTATTGGTCGCAAAAACAGATGTGCAGATGTTATCACAGGTGCAGTGAAATGCAGTAATATCTAGCTAAATGCTTGTGTTTCTAGCTCCAACAGTGCAGTAATACCAAGCTAAATGCTTGTGTTTCTAGCTCCAACAGTGCAGTATTATCAAGCTAAATGCTTGTGTTTCAAGCTCCAACAGTGCTGTAATACCAAGCTAAATGCTTGTGTTTCAACCTCCAACAGTGCAGTAATACCAAGCTAAATGCTTGTGTTTCAAGCTCCAACAGTGCAGTAATACCAAGCTAAATGCTTGTGTTTCAAGCTCCAACAGTGCAGTAATACCAAGCTAAATGCTTGTGTTTCTAGCTCCAACAGTGCAGTACTACCAAGCTAAATGATTGTGTTTCTAGCTTCAACAGTGTTGTAATATCAAGCTAAATGCTTGTGTTTCAAGCTCCAACAGTGCAGTAATACCAAGATAAATGCTTGTGTTTCAAGCTCCAACCGTGCAGTAATACCAAGATAAATGCTTGTGTTTCAAGCTCCAACAGTGGAGTAATACCAAGATAAATGCTTGTGTTTCTAGATCCAACAGTGCAGTAATATCAAGCTAAATGCTTGTGTTTCTAGCTCCAACTAGCAGTAATATCTAGCTAAATGCTTGTGTTTCTAGCTCCAACAGTGCAGTAATACCAAGCTAAATGCTTGTGTTTCTAGCTCCAACAGTGCAGTATTATCAAGCTAAATGCTTGTGTTTCAAGCTCCAACAGTGCTGTAATACCAAGCTAAATGCTTGTGTTTCAACCTCCAACAGTGCAGTAATACCAAGCTAAATGCTTGTGTTTCAAGCTCCAACAGTGCAGTAATACCAAGCTAAATGCTTGTGTTTCAAGCTCCAACAGTGCTGTAATACCAAGCTAAATGCTTGTGTTTCTAGCTCCAACAGTGCAGTACTACCAAGCTAAATGCTTGTGTTTCTAGCTTCAACAGTGTTGTAATACCAAGCTAAATGCTTGTGTTTCTAGCTCCAACAGTGCAGTAATACCAAGATAAATGCTTGTGTTTCAAGCTCCAACAGTGCAGTAATACCAAGATAAATGCTTGTGTTTCAAGCTCCAACAGTGCAGTAATACCAAGCTAAATGCTTGTGTTTCAAGCTCCAACAGTGCAGTAATACCAAGCTAAATGCTTGTGTTTCTAGATCCAACAGTGCAGTAATACCAAGCTAAATGCTTGTGTTTCTAGCTCCAACAGTGCAGTAATACCTAGCAATAAAAAATAAAATAAAAACACGATACACAAATAATTTGAAATGAAGAAGTATTAGAACGAGCAATGTCAGAGACATATATATTATCTACACTACCGTTCAAAAGTTTGGGGTCACTTAGAAATGTCCTTGTTTTTGAAAGAAAAGCAGAAATACAGTATAGACATTGTTAATGTTGACTGTAGTTGGAATGACTATTGTAGTTGGAAACTACATAGAATGTCTACATCATTTTTTTACCTTTATTTTACTAGGCAAGTCAGTTAAGAACAAATTCTTATTTTCAATGATGGCCTAGGAACCGTTGTTTAACTGCCTGTTCATGGGCAGAATGACAGATTTGTATCTTGTCAGTTTGGGGATTTGAACTTTTGGTTACTAGTCCAACGCTCTAACCACTAGGCTGGCGTACAGAGGCCCATCATCAGCAACCATCACTCCTGTGTTCTAATGGCACGTTGTGTTGGCTAATCCAAGTTTAGAATTTTAAAAGACAAATTGATCATTAGAAAACCCTTTTGCAATTATGTTAGCACAGCTGAAAACCGTAAAACTGTCCTTCTTTAGACTAGTTGAGTATCTGGTGCATCAGCATTTGTGGGTTCGACTACAGGCTCAAAATGGCCAGAAACAAAGCACTTTCTTCTGAAACTTGTCAGTCTATTCTTGTTCTGAGAAATGAAGGCTATTCCATGCGAGAAATTTCCAAGAAACTGAAGATCTCGTACAACGTTGTGTATTACTCCCTTCACAGAACAGCGCAAACTGGCTCTAACCAGAATAGAAAGAGGAGTGGGAGGCCCCGGTGCACAATTGAGCAAGAGGACAAGTATATTAGAGTGTCTAGTTTGAGAAACAGACGCCTCACAAGTCCTCAACTGGCAGCTTTATTAAATAGTACCCGCAAAACACCAGTCTAAATGTCTACAGTGAAGAGGTGACTCCGGGATGCTGGCCCTCTAGGCAGAGTTCCTCTGTCCACTGTCTGTGTTCTTTTTTCCATCTTAATATTTTCTTTTTATTGGCCAGTTTGAGATATGGCTTTTTCTTTGCAACTCTGCCTAAAAGGCCAGCGTTGTTTTCCTCAAAGCAGGCAAAAATGGTGCTAAGTTTGTCCGGGAGGGAGGCGTCAGTGTCGGTGACGTGGCTGGATTTCCCTTTATAATCTCCGTGATGGTCTGGAGTCCCTGCCACATACGCCTCATGTCTGAGCCGTTGAATTGCTACTCCACTTTGTCCCTGTACTGTTGTTTTACATCTTCGCATCACGCAGGTCGTAGCTGGTCTGTTTGTACATGTCCATGTTCCAAGTTACCTTGCCATGGTCTGTTCGTACACGTCAATGTTCCCAGTTACCTTGCCATGGTCTGTTCGTACACGTCAATGTTCCCAGTTACCTTGGTCTCATTAACCAGTAGTCTGATTTTGATCTGATAGGGCTCTCCATTCCCCACTGTGTTTACCACCTGCCAACAGTGTTTTAATGCCGAGTCACTGTTATTCAACTATCCACTAGCAGTGTAAAAAAAAAAGTAAAAATATGTCAAGAAAGACCATGGTGAGACCCAGACAATTAAAAAACCTTGTGACTGGACTGGAGAATTACAAGAATGCAGTACAGCACCTGCCAACAGTGTTTTAATGCTGAATCACTCTATCCACTAGCAGTTTTATGTATCATAGCCTTCCCCTATGAATTATTTATCAAAGATAATTGACTTGAATATAGAATGGCCAACAGACAATAAAAATGTGGCCTCCGTACACTATATCTCCCCAATTAATCCTCGATCTCTTTACATACACCATCCTGAAGCACAGGGAAGAATCTCCCAATGGACCCACTGACTGGAGGATTCTATTAAAAGAGTAGAGGAGATACAGACACAGCACATCCAACCCTATTAGACGGGAGATAGAACAGCACAGAGCACAGTACCTGCAGATAGAGTTTCACCCTGGCCTACAGAGTCTGCTAAGAACCCTTGTTGCTCTGACAACAGGGTCTATTTGTTGGATGAGGAAATAGATGCCGTGCCCATTTGGTTCTCTGTAAAAGCTGGTTCTGTTGCCAACATTTTGCTACGCTGTGCCCTAATGAAGACGACCGAGAGGCTTTGCAGATCAATTCTAGCTACCTGCAATCCTACTTACTACTTGTAAAAATGACTAGCCAACCTATTTAGCAGAAAACTGTCAGCAGATAGAGAAGACAAAGACCCATGATGCTAGAGTAACAACCCTGTAATTTCAACCTGTCAAGGCAATCAACTGTATTGATTATTGATTTGACTGGGGGGTTCATGGCAATAACAGTTTTGCTTTGTCCTCTGTGTAGGTCTAGCTTATGGTACAGCCCGGTACACGTCCTAGTGACTAGACTACTGCAAAGAATGCCCCACACAGCAGGCATATTGTTGGGATGTAATCCTATCGTAGACTGGCCCAGTCATGCTCCATTCTCTGTGTCACTCACTTTCTCTAGTCTCCACTACTTGTCACACTAATGTAACGTAAGCTGCTTATCCTGCTCTTCCAGTCAACATAATGCCTTTAGGGTCACAAAGGCTATGCACACCAGCTGACCAGTATATCAATAACGCCAGTGCAGTCATTCATTCAATGCATGCCATCTAGGCTATGCATAAATCACATAGGCCTATTCATGCTCTGCAGTCATCATCACTTACAGTAGCTCCACCCTGATACATGGCTGTAGACTCCTCTGTTAGGAAGCATCAAGACTGCCAGTGTGCAGGTGTTTTCCTTTTTATTATGTGGACTCCACTACAGTCTTGTCTCAGGGAAACACTAAGCTATGCTTTTTACAAATAGATTGAGAAGGTCAGATACTGTATCTATCAGTGAAAATATGACATTTTAATGATTTTTTATTTAACCTTTATTTTATCAGGGCGTCATACTTGAAGTGTATAATATCATGTTAGTGTATTTATAATACTTTATATTCCATGAATGACAAATATCAAGTATTTCCAGTAAACAGGAATCTGAGCTACTGGAATGTGATAACATCTTTCTTCTTTCTTTATGTAGGCCTGTGAAGCTTTTTCACAGATACGGTCAATTCACGGTCCATCTCCATTATAGAGTATTAACTGTCACATCACCATGGAGACACAGTTCTTTATTCACTTGACCTTTCTCTTTTCACAATGCTCCCATTAGATCTGACTGTCCCCTCTCACACATAGCTTCATAACCATGACTATGAAATGTTGAAATGTCGGTCAGGGGGTAACTGGCTGGGGATAAACGGCAGGGGGTAACTGGGAGGGGTAAATGGCTGGGGGTAAATGGCAGGGGTAACTGGCTGGGGATAAACGGCAGGGGGTAACTGGGAGGGTAAATGGCTGGGGGTAAATGGCAGGGGGTAACTGGCTGGGGATAAACGGCAGGGGGTAACTGGGAGGGGTAAATGGCTGGGGGTAAATGGCAGGGGGTAAATGGCAGGGGGTAAATGGGAGGGGGTAAATGGCTGGGGGTAAATGGCAGGGGTAAATGGCAGGGGGTAAATGGCTGGGGGTAAATGGCTGGGGGTAAATGGCAGGGGGTAAATGGGAGGGGGTAAATGGGAGGGTAAATGGCTGGGGGTAAATGGCAGGGTAAATGGCAGGGGGTAAATGGGAGGGGGTAAATGACTGAGGGTAAATGGCAGGGGGTAAATGGGAGGGGGTAACTGGGAGGGGGTAAATGACTGGGGGTAAATGGCAGGGGGTAAATGGGAGGGGGTAACTGGGAGGGGGTAAATGGCTGGGGGTAAATGGCTCGGGAACTGTCTGTGAGGAACATTTTTACAAAGGAGTAATCACTGATAACTGGGATTACCTTTCAATCCAATAGTTACACAAGCGCACACGCAGACACACACACTACTCTCTGTACTGTTTACTACCCAAACACGCCATATGAGACACTCGTGTGTATCTAGCCATGGAGTCGAGGTATGGAAAGACTGTCATGATCAATGGGCTTCAGGCAAAAGAAGGACTGAACCCCTGAAAGCAAGAAGATCACACCGCCCTATTACAATATGATACATCTGGTCTGAGAAGACAGCAGCTAAGTCGTCTCCATAGGATAACAGGCACGGTGACGAGCATCAGACCATATACACAATACATATCTCTGACTAACTAGTAGCTGTAGGCTTCTGCAACACAAGTCACATCAACAGCATGATTGGTCCTTCAAGACAGCTATACTGTAGGTGCTTACTCCCCTACCAAGATCAGGAAGAGTATGTCAAAGACTAGGCAAAGATAAGTTACAAAAATGTTGTCTAATGCATGTATAGAACAGAACATCTTTTTCCAAAAGGGAACATCAGTGTGCTGTGAAAACAAAACAAATTACCAGAAAAATGAATCCTACATAGGCGTCAATACCATTTAGTCTACATTAGCCGGCTAACCCTATGAGACAAACAATAAAACAGATTAATCTAAGTCAAGGCTTCCAAGTACCTAGCCCCATTCATCACATTATTGGATTAAAGGAAATAAATCCAACATTAGGCCACAGATTCCCTTATGCTCATTCCCTCCTGTACTCACTGTTTACCCATGACTGCATGGCCACGCACGCCTCCAACTCAATCATCAAGTTTGCAGACGACACAACAGTAGTAGGCCTGATCACCAACAACAACGAGACAGCCTACAGGGAGGAGGTGAGGGCACTCATTCATCACATTGTGGTGTCAGGAAAACAGCCTCTCACTCAACGTCAACAAAACAAAGGAGATGATCGTGTACTTCAGGAAACAGCAGAGGGAGCACCCCCTTATCCACATCGACGGGAAAGCAATGAAGAAGGTGGAAAGTTTTAAGTTCCTCTGCATACACATCACAGACTGAAATGGTTCACCCACACAGTGTTGTGAAGAAGGCACAACAGCGCCTCTTCAACCTCAAAAAGCTGAAAAAATTTGGCTTGGCACCTGAAACCCTGACAAACTTTTACAGATGCACAATTGAGAGCATCCTGTCGGGCTGTATAACCGCGTGGTACGGCAACTGCACCGCCCGCAACCGCAGGGCTCTCCAGAGGGTGGTGTGGTCTGCCCAACGCATCACCAGGGGCAAACTACCTGCCATCCAGGACACCTACAGCACCAGATGTCACAGGAAGGCCAAAAAGATCATCAAGGACAACAACCACCCGAGCCACTGCCTGTTCACCCCGCTATCATCCAGAAGGCGAGGTCAGTACAGGTGCATCAAAGCTGGGACCGAGAGACTGAAAAACAGCTTCTATTTTAAGGCCATTTCATATATATATATATATATATATATATATATATATATATATATATATATATATATATATACTGTATTCTATTTGATTCTATTCTACTGTATCTTAGTCTATGCCGCTCTGACATTGCTCGTCCATATATTTTTTTATTCTTATTTACATTCCATTACTTAGATAACAGTGTATTGTGTGTATTGTTGTGGAATTGTTAGATATTACTTGTTAGATATTACTGCACTGTCAGAGCTAGAAGCACAAGCATTTCGCTACACCCGCAATAAAAATGTGTATGTGACCAATAACATTTGATTTGATTTTGATTTGATAAAATGAGCCACAAACCATAGAGATGAATTGTATTTTGTCTTTCAGAGGGCTTACATTCATAGGTGCAATGAATATCCATAACCACAACCTGGCAGGATAGCCTAGTGGTTAGTGTTGGACTAGTAACCGAAAGGCTGCAAGTTCAAATCCCCGAGCTGACAAGGTACAAATCTGTCGTTCTACCCCTGAATAGGCAGTTAACCCACTGTTCCTAGGCCGTCATTGAAAATAAGAATTTGTTCTTAACTGACTTGCCTAGTAAAATAAAATATTATTGATGATTCATTGGCTGACACTGAATAGAAAATAGAGCAGAATACTGTCTGCTACTGCTCCTGCTCTCACCCTTCTATGTAAGACATGTGTCATGCCAGTGTTGCTTGCTTGCGTGCGTGCAAGAGGAGGAGAGGAGCGCTCAATCAGAGAGGTGGAGGAGAGGAGCTCAGTCAGAGGTGGAGGAGAGGAGCTCAGTCAGAGGCAGAGGAGAGGAGCTCAGTCAGAGGCGGAGGAGAGGAGCTCAGTCAGAGGCAGAGGAGAGGAGTGCTCAGTCAGAGAGGTGGAGGAGAGGAGCTCAGTCAGAGGTGGAGGAGAGGAGCTCAGTCAGAGGCGGAGGAGAGGAGCTCAGTCAGAGGCGGAGGAGAGGAGCTCAGTCAGAGAGGTGGAGGAGAGGAGCTCAGTCAGAGAGGTGGAGGAGAGGAGCGCTCAGTCAGAGAGGTGGAGGAGAGGAGCGCTCAGTCAGAGGCGGAGGAGAGGAGCTCAGTCAGAGGCGGAGGAGAGGAGCTCAGTCAGAGGCGGAGGAGAGGAGCTCAGTCAGAGGCGGAGGAGAGGAGCTCAGTCAGAGGCGGAGGAGAGGAGCTCAGTCAGAAGCGGAGGAGAGGAGCTCAGTCAGAGAGGTGGAGGAGAGGAGCGCTCAGTCAGAGAGGTGGAGGAGAGGAGCGCTCAGTCAGAGAGGCGGAGGAGAGGAGCGCTCAGTCAGAGAGGCGGAGGAGAGGAGCGCTCAGTCAGAGAGGCGGAGGAGAGGAGCTCAGTCAGAGGCAGAGGAGAGGAGTGCTCAGTCAGAGAGGCAGAGGAGAGGAGTGCTCAGTCAGAGAGGCGGAGGAGAGGAGTGCTCAGTCAGAGAGGCGGAGGAGAGGAGTGCTCAGTCAGAGAGGCGGAGGAGAGGAGCTCAGTCAGAGAGGTGGAGGAGAGGAGCAGGACGGGAGTGATGCCAATACCCTGAAGACACCTCCCCGCCGTGCAGAGAGTTGCATTGCCGAGAAATCGGCGACACGCACACACACACACAGCGGACAGGGAAAGGTCTAATCTCTTAAACCCCCACTCCTGTCTCATAGACTCTTAGACAGACACACACTCAAACATGAACAACAGTGCACACACACTCTATCTCTATTGTCATACCCCTGGCTGATGGCCAGACCTTGAGGCCTCAGGAGCAGAAACACCTTTTGAATGAATTTCCTGTCTCCGCTTCCTCTTTATCATCATCACCACCATCATCACCATCATCACCAGCATTATCATTGTCACCATCATCATCACCATCATCGTTATCATCATCATCGTTATCATCATCATCGTTATCACCACCACCACCCTCATCATCATCGTTATCATCATCACCACCACCACCCTCATTATCATCATCACCATCATCATTATCGTTATCATCACCGCCACCATCACCCTCATTATCATCATCACCCTCATCATCATCGTTATCATCATCACCACCATCATTATCATCATCACCATCATCATTATCGTTATCATCACCACCACCACCCTCATTATCATCATCACCATTATCATTATCATCACCATCACCCTCATTATCATCACAATCATAATTTTCGTTATCATCACCACCACCACCACCATTATCATCATCACCCTCATTATCATCATCACCATCATCATTATCGTTATCATCACCATCATTATCATCATCACCATCATTATCATCATCATCACCACCATCACTATCATCATCACCACCACCATCATCATTATCATCATCATCATCATCATCATCATCATCATCATCATCATCATCATCATTATCATTATCATCATCATCATCATCATCATTATCATCATCATTATCATCATCATTATCATCATCATCACCACCATCACTATCATCATCACCACCACCATCACTATCATCATCATCATCATCATCATTATCATCATCATCATCATCATTATCATCATCATCACCACCATCACTATCATCATCACCACCACCATCACTATCATCATCACCATCATTATCATCATCATCACCATCATCATCGTTATCATCATCACCACCATCACTATCATCATCAAGACCACCACCATCATTATCATCATCATCATCACCATCAACCAAATGTATTTAAATCAATCACATGTATTTATGAAGCCCTTCTTACATCAGCTGATGTCACAAAGTGCCGTACAGAAACCCAGCTTAAAACCCCAAACAGCAAGCAATGCAGGTGTAGAAGCACGGTGGCTAGGAAAAACTTCATAGAAAGGCCAGAGAGGAACCAGGCTATGAGGGGTGGCCAGTCCTCTTCTGGCTGTGCCGGGTTTAAAACCCGGACAGGAAGATCACGTCAGTGACTCAACCCACTCAACATGGCCAAGATGTTCAAATGTTCATAGATGACCAGCAGGGTCAAATAATAATCCTCATCATCACCATCATTATCATCATCATCATCACCATCACCATGCTCGCTGTGACACAAGCCCATGGGGACATGGTTTGACTGAAAATGCTATTTGACTATAAGTCCAAGCGTATAAAGGCCTGGAGAATGAAAAGCACTTGTTTACCAAAAGAACAAGAATCAGTAACTTGTATAAATCCTTCAAACATTAAACATGACTGGACAGGATGTGAAAGACGATGTAATTAATATGGGTATCTTACTAAACCACTGCCATTAAGCCTTACTCCCTGGTTTGTTCTAATTCAATACCTCCTCTAGATACTTAGTCTGTCAAACCCACATTTAGTGGTGCCATATTTCACACACACAACACACACACACAGTAAAGTATTCCCTTCATCCCATATCAGTTATCTGTCTGGAGAGTGTTGCCCTGATTTGAAGGTCGTATTCTGAGTTGCTCTAACAAGTCTCAGTGATATGATACCTAAGGGGAAAGGAAAAGCGGAAGCAAGCATTAAATGGAAAAATACTTAATTGAAATAGAATACACGATGTTGCAGCCCGGAATCCCAAGCTAAGTAGATGCAGCCTTTGCTCTCCATTGGGGATATAATCCAGTCACCATTTATGATAGAAATGCTGAGCAAGAGCTGTAAAGATTTACGAGAGAATAGTTTAGTACATAATGGGTAGGGTGTGACGATACGCAGTATCTTCTGGAAGTGCACAATGGAGGTATGCTTGTCAGGGAACTCCCCACTCACCTTATTCCACAGGACCTCTGGAGTGGGATTGGATAGGGAATAGGGGGAGAAGGGAGAGAGAGAGAGTTTGAGTTTTTATAAAACCTTTATTAAGTATTAACACAAATATTGGCACACTGCCTTTTCAGAAATTACAAAACAAATGTGTCATTCTTAAATAAACATAAAAGAAACAAATCAATAAAATAAAAAATAATTTAATCAACAAAAAATAGTTTCCCCTCCTCCACAAAACATACCGCTCCTTCATAAGTCCACTTCTCAAACAATGGGAGATTTTTTACAACCAAGAAGAACTCAAAATCCACTTTTATTCTCGCTTTAACTAATCCTTTAAAAACGCATCTTACATTGTTACCATATCCCTTGTCTATCTTATTTTCCTACTCAGAAAAATTGACATCCTAGCTTGTCCTAAAATAAAATTGAACAGTTTACATTACTTTTCTGCTGCTTACTGTAATGAAACCCCAAAATAAAAACAGTGTTATTGAACATCTCCCCTACAGCTGTAAACAAAAACTCAAATATTTCAAAAAGAGGCTTTATCCTCTCACACTCCATAAAACAGTGAAAATAGTTTATCTCATGTTACAAAAAGGACATCCATCTCCAACATCTGAATTAATAACAGATACAAAAGCATTAACTGCAATTACGCCATGCAAAACCCGCCATTGCATATCACCGGTACCCTTTTGTACCGGTGGCTTGTACAGTGCACTCCATGCTGGCTTTACCTTGTCATCAAGGCCCAGTTGAACCCTCCAAGAAGTATCTTTTCTATTTTTAAATGTATCTTTATTTAAAACCTTGACACACCCTCTATATAACTCCTTCCCATTCACCTCATCCAAACCCACCTCTTCCAACCCCCTCTCAAATCCACAATAAAGCCTTTCTGTCTGACTGGGATATTGGGTATAGTCCCTAGTCTGGGAAACGAGGCGTCTTCATCTGGTGCCTTTTTCTTGTAACTCTTGAGCATAATCCACTATTCTGCTGACAGAGCCTTCCTGGACCTTCCCAGCAGATGTCTGACAATCCTTTCCGACCTCACCCCCAAATGTTCAGCCACCCGTCCTCCATCCATTAATGTGGGCCCAGCCATGTCCATTAACTTCCTTAGGGTGATGATTTTGCCCTTCACCAACATCTTGGAGAAATGTGGAACAGCTTCAGTTGTACAATCCAGTCTTGCCCCATACACCAGAGGTTCCTCCAGCAGCCATTGCAACAGACTCCGCCTTAGTGCGTCTGGACCCCTTCATTATACTCCAAACCCTAAGAAGGCCTCTGTAAAACGGAGGTACTCCATCCCTAGAACCTTGGCTACTATCAACCAAAAATAAAGCCTTATTTAACTCTAATCCCACTACTTTCTGTAATACCAGACCTGCCACTCCTCTCCACAACACATTTTTCGGTCCATAAAGCAACCTTTGAATAAACTGGAACCGGAAAGCAGCGGCCCTACTAGCAAGATGTTCAAGACCTTGTCCCCCCTCCTCTTTTGACAAATATAAAACACTTTGTGGAACCCCATGATATTAATCCCAAAAACAATCTACAATAATTGCCTGTATCTTGGCCAGAAGGCCAGACGGTGGCTCTAAACATGACAACTGATGCCACAGTGTAGAGGCAACCACATTGTTAACAATACTAGTGTGCCCCCTATATGAAATTCTAGATAATAACCACCGCCATCTCCTCATCCTCCCTTACACCATTTCAACCACCCCATTCCATTTTTTTCCATTGTCCCCTCATCCCCTAGGTACACTCCAAGATACTTGAACCCTCCCTTACACAATTCCAACCCCCTGGCAAAGCCATGATCCCTCCAGACCATTTCCCAATCTGTAAAGCACAACTTTTTCTCCAATTTACCTTTGCAGAGGATATTCCCCTAAACCGATCAACAATGAGACTCAAACTATCCACCTCCGCTTGATTTTTCACCAAAATAACTTATTTTTTTTATTTTACTAGGGAAGTCAGGTAAGAATAAATTCTTACTTTCAATGGCCTAGAAACAGTGGGTTAACTGCCTTGTTCAGGGGCAGAACAACAGATTTTTTTATTGTCAGCTCAGGGATTCGATCTTCCAACCTTTCGGTTACAAGTCCAACGCGCTAACCACTAGGCTACCTGCCGCACCTGCTGTAGTGGCTCAATAGCAATGGCATACAACATTCCGGACAACAAACACCCCTGCCTAATACCTCTACACACTTTAAAAGGAGCACTCAAGACACCGTTAACTTTCAATACACTTTCAATGTCACCATATATCACCCTGACCATGGCAATAAAACCAGAGCTGAAACCAAAAGCCTCAAAAGTGTGCCATAGGTATTGATGTCCAACTCGGTCAAATGCCTTTTCCTGATCAATTGAAATTAGACCAGCATCCAACCCAATAGCCCTAGAGACGTCCAAAACATCCTGAATCAGGGAAATGTTCTCCCCTACCTGCCTGCCGGGAACACAGTAGGACTGGTCTGTGTGTATGATTTGCCCCATCACCTCCCTCAGCCTGGTGGACAATGCCTTGGACAGGATCTTATCATCAGTGCACATTAAAGCCACCGGCCTCCAGTTCTTAACCTCCATAGGGTCACCATTTTTTGGAAGTACGTTGAGGAGAGCCCTTCTGCAGCTTAGTAGTAGTAACCCTCTGGTAAAACTATCGTCAACAACTGCTAGCCATTCCTCTCCCAAAAAAAGCCCAAAAAGACTTTAAAAAGTCAACGGGAAGCCCATCAATACCTGGTGCCCTTCCATTTTCCCATGCCTTTTAATGCAATGTATAGCTGCTGCAAAGACAATGGTTGCTCTAATTCAACCTGAGCTTCTGCAGCCACCTGTGGGAGCCCATCAAGGAACTGCTGTGTCACTGTTTTATCCTCTTTGTACTCACACTGGTAGAGCTCAGCATAGAACTCTACTGCCCTCTTTCTAATTTCACTAGGGCTAGTGAGCTCCTGTCCAACAGCTGATTTGAGGCAATGAATAATTCTTCTTTGTACATTATTTTTCTCTAAGCCAAAGAAACATTTGGATGAGGCATCCATTTCATAGATTCCCTGAAACTTACTTCTCACCAATGCCCAATGTGCTCTGATACCCAGCAGGTCTGCCAATGCCCCCTGTGCTCTGATACCCAGCAGGTCTGCCAATGCCCCCTGTGCTCTGATACCCAGCAGGTCTGCCAATGCCCCCTGTGCTCTGATACCCAGCAGGTCTGCCAATGCCCAATGTGCTTTGATACACAGCAGGGCTGCCAATGCTGCTTTTTTTGTCTTGAGTGCCTGAGTATGACCTCAATCTCCTGTGTCTCAGCTAACATCAGGAGCTCCACTATTTCAGACTCTAGGGCGTTCATTGATCTGGTGATATCCCTGGTGACATTCATTATGTACTGATTACATAATTGTTGAATCTGGATTTTCCGTATATCCCACCACTGTTGAAGGGATACAAAACTGGCCTTTTCAGACCTCCACCTCTCCCAGAAAAAACTAAAACATTTACTGAAGTGAGCATCACTCAATAAGGTTATATTAAAATGCAAGAATACACTTGTGGGTTTTACAGCGTTAATGAGAACTTGTTTTCAACTGGCCTACCGGGTTAAATAAAGGTGAAATAAAAAAGATAATAAAATAATGGACACCACCTCTGTATTAAACAATGTTTAGAAAATCCCACTGGGGTTATCACACTTGATTTACATACCTGAGATTGATGCTCAAAACAATAAATCCTATCTAACCTGGCCAGAGAGAAGACGTTCTCTCTCACATTAGCCCATGTGTACTGTCTCGAGCCTCCATTCTGACTCCGCCAAATATCACATAGTAAATGTGTTTACAATAAGGCGTTTTAAAAAGTCCTTGAGGCTATATGAGGTTCTTTGTGATTGATATCTAAATCACTGACTGTGCAGTTAAAATCCCCAGCAAGAAATAAATAATACTCAGTATTACATTTCTCAATGGTATTTGATAATGTCTCTAAAAAACATAAAGTTACCCTTTCGACTGCCACTACTGGGGCATATACATGTATTAAACACATAGTGATGTTTTCATACCTCGATCTAACTTTTAATACCCTCCCCTCAACTACCTCTTCAACCTCGTATGACAAAGGCAAAAACCTTTTTTGAGTTTTTATGACTGCAGACCACTGTCCCCCCACCACCACTCCTGTTACCACGTAACTTCATTTTCCTTAATACTATGTGTTTCTGGTAGAAAACGGATGTCACTTCCATTTCTCTTTATTAACTCATACACTACGGCTCTTTTCCCCCCGTCTCTCTTACCCCATTTACGTTGGAAGAAGAAATCTTAAAACTGCTTATGGCTGAAAAAAAAATACAGAGTAAGAAACAGAAAACACATCTCTTTACAGAGTTAAGACTGCGACTGAACTCTTTCATTTCCTTTAGGATTTACCTCACTTGTCACTCTCGTGACCACTTTCTTTAGTCTAGCAATTTCTGGGCTTGTCAAACTGCCACCCGTTATTTTTTACATCAGAAACTTTGCTGACTCAATAAACAATTCACTCCCAGGGAAAAAATCCGTTACATTATAATCCTGCATATATTTCTTCCCTTTTGTCAAATTCCGAAATGTACGTACCTTTTCAATCCCATACCTCCCTTCCACCCCATTTCTCTCGCTATTTTGTTGTGACGCATCAGATGTCTCACTATCATCCCCAGAAGAAAACTCCAACTCAATAACCTGTTCATCCTCAACTGATTTATCAATCTCTACCTTCCTCTTATAATTAGAACCTTCACCACCCCTTAAATTCTTCCTCTTAATCCTCTGTACTTTGAAAACAGCTGCTTCATTTTCCATTGTTTCACTCTCCTCTTGGACTCCCATTTCATTCTCCAGCACCCCCTCAGCGACCTCAATCGCAGTCTCACCTACTGCCCCCCTCTCTCTCTCTTTCCCTGCTCTACCACAACTGCCCCCGTAGCCACATTGCTCTCCTTTCCTATTTTTCCCACCACATCTGCCCACCTTCTCCGGAACCCTTTGCCTGTTCGTCCCTTCTCAGTGGTGCTTTAGCTGCACCAGCGCTAGAGAGCTGCTACCCGGCTCTGCGCGCTCGTTCTCTGGACAATTACGTACCCAAAGCATTTCACTGATTGAGGAGAAGCGTAGAACACAATCGAACCCATCAATCTTGAAACTGAACGCTAAATTCATTTCGTCAGTATTCTTCTTTAAAATCATGTGCACTTGTCTCCTATGAGATACAACATGTTTCAGCAAATGTGATTTGCATCCCAAAAGAACCTTCTTTGTTGTAGATACGAGATAACATGACGAGATAACTCTCGCTCCAACACTTCATCTCTAACAAATGGGGGCAAATTAAAAAGTATAACTTTCTTCGGCGGATTCATAAGAGGGAATACCGACGTCTGTCTCCCGCAACACAACTCTATCGTATTCCCCTTTTCAATGGAATCCAATAAAATGAATACAGCACTATTCATCATTGAACAGCGTGAATCTTCACCCCATGCCGCTGACTAAGTTTTTCAAACTCTAAACCTCCACGAGTGGTCAATACAACCAGCCCCTCCCGCTGGATCCCACCACCCCTATACATACTTAGTGTTAGTGAGACAATACAACCTCAAACAACTCAACTTAAGTATGTATACACACTGAAACCTAATAGAGTGAAAATAATTACAGTCGCTCCCACAATCGCTCGTGCTTCCCGACTCGCTCCCACTGGCAGTGTTGACAATTTAGCGACTTTGTCGCTATATTTAGCGAGTATTCAGACCCCTCTAGTGACACATTTTCAAAAAGCGACTGGCTACAAATCTAGCTACCTTTTCTGGTGTTATTGGAGACTTTTGGAGACTCTGAAGCAGTGGAGGTTCTAGACCTATTCAACTAGGGGGGCCAAGCTGGGGCCAGTTGTACTGTTAGAGGGGCCAGTTACATTAGACGTTATTGTTGTCATATCGTTTTCTTCACTTCATTGCAGGCATTAGTAGGCAAAAGACCATGTCCCTCTAGTAAATGTGTGGGTTTAATTAGTGTTCCGCGTTGCCACTGTCTAATAACGGATGTAAAAAAAGAACGATAGCAAAAATTAGTTATGCAAAAATGATTTCATACTCCACATTTAGGGGGGCCACAAGGGGGTCCAAAATTGTTGTCACAGGGGCACTGCCCCCAGAACCGCCAGTGCTCTGAAGTGAAAGCACGTATCGTTCTTACTCTTCTCAACGAGCAGCGGGTGCTGCCCTGGGTGCTGCCGTGGGCCCCACTCCACCCCTGTCCCAAAGCAATCACAGGCGGTCCAGTCCTCATGCAGCAGTCCCTCCCAGCTGCAGTCAGGGCAGATGTTCACGTCCAGAACTGCAAATGAATCGCGCATGCGGGAAGCCGCAGCTGGCTGATCCCACCCTGGCTTACATTCAGGGCGGGATGTAAATGTAAAATGTTCTTTGTCTAAAATAAATCACTGCACAAAAATAAATCACTACATTTGACTCACACAGCCTCAGTCACTTACTCACTTAGCTGGCTAGCTCATCATGTCTCAGTCTAAACTGTACACTCAAAAATACAGAAAGGAGTGGCAATCAAACCCTGAATTCAAAGGCTGGTTGAAGCCGTTTATTGGAGATGATACACGGGCATACTGCCTGTATTGTAAGGCTGAATTCTACGCCAAACTTAGTGATGTAAGAAAACACATGACAACTCAAAAACATACTCAAAAGGCAAAGCCTTATAACAGTTCCACCCAAAACAAGCTGTCATTTATGGTTAAAAAAATTTACTCTGCAAAAAAGTCTGAGGCTTTCGCTGAACAATGCTGGCATGTGATCTAGGAGAGAGGAATAACGTTGTGGGAGAGACAAAAAGTGAGCAAAAAGGACAGCCAATAACTACTTTCCTTACTGAGGAGTTGGCAACACTGGCTCCCAGCATGCACTCCGGCGAGAGAGAGAGAGAGAGAGAGAGAGAGAGAGAGAGAGAGAGTAGTTTGAACACATGTTTCCAGGAAACTTGTTGAGGTCAGTATGATCTAAATAGACTAGTAGATAATGGGTACGGTGTGACTGTGAGTCCACATTACTATAGTCTCTTCAACATAGACATACTGTAGATGTTTGGAGTGCCATGAGTCTGGCAAGCAAGACTTCCATTACTACAGTACAGACTGTAGGCTAGTCCCTCACTACCATTACTACAGTACTGTCTTTAGGCTATTCCCTCACTACCATTACTACAGTACAGGCTGTAGGCTATTCCCTCACTACCATTACTACAGTACAGGCTGTAGGCTATTCCCTCACTACCATTACTACAGTACAGGCTGTAGGCTATTCCCTCACTACCATTACTACAGTACAGGCTGTAGGCTATCCCCTCACTACCGTTACTACTGTACAGGCTGTAGGCTATTCCCTCACTACCATTACTACAGTACTGGCTGTAGGCTAGTCCCTCACTACCATTACTACAGTATTGAATGCCTTATTCCTTGCAATTCATTTGGTCTTTTCAGACGTACTAAGACCTCACCAGATTACTCTGACATGGTGATAAATAACGCAATCAGTCTAAAGATAAAACTCACCTTGTGTTCTGAGTCGACACACACACAGGATTGGAGTTATTGGTCATGGTCTGCGTAATCATGCATAATTCCCTTAGCTCCCAGCCTTGTTGTTCTCTTTGTCTGTGTGTCCCATCACCATCCATCTTAGCTGAACACACACACACACACAACCATCCATCTTAACTACGCAATTTACGCTGTGAGATGAGGAAATTGACCTTAATTGATCTAAACTCATTCCAGAAGCCTTAAAACATGTCTGGAAGGAAGTACATTGAAACAGACCATCCTACAGAGCAGGAAGATATACTCATTGTTATTCAAGTTATCTATGTCTGTTAACAACAGGAAGGTAACTGTTTTGAAGACAGAATCAGGAAGAAATCATTGGTTATTATTCATGTTGCATTATCTAAGTATGTCAATTAGCCACAGGGTTGTCATCAATCATCCTCCCCAGTCATCACCAGTTATGTCACTGGTCTCTTTCTCACAGGAAAATGCAACTCAGTAAAAGTGCATCAGTCAAAGCCACCAACTGTAATATCTAACATCTTATACCTAGTCCACTAAATATCATTATTGAAAACCACATGAGCATGATGGTCAACAGAATCTAGCATGTTCCCTGAGACTAACATAGTGAATTCCAATGAGTGACCATGTAAACATTCTGAGACTCATTATGTTTATAACTATGCGGTGCCCCATTGATAAACCAAGGCAGCCATGCCAGCTAATCAAAGTCAGAAATCCTCCAACACACCCTCTCTCTATGCAGAGCACATAGTGTAGTAGTAATGTATAATAGCTGAGCATAGGGTTTGTGTTTGTGTTGAGTACGCTGCACACACAAACACACACTGCTCTGCGGTGGTTTACTCCAGTCTTCTGACTCCATGTAGTGGTTACACTGACAGGAATACAAGAGGATCCTTTCCCTGTACTCTACACACACACACACACACACACACACACACACACACACACACACACACACACACACACACACACACACACACACACACACACACACACACACACACAGGCACACACACACACATACACACAGAAGCAGGCACGCGCATACACACACACACACACATGCATGCACACATGCACACGCACACACAGACACACATCTGATCAAACAGATGTGAGTAAAATTACAGTACATTTTAGCAACCAGATCTCACAGTCTCACGTCAGAATTAGACGTTCATCCATGTTTTTGCAGTTCTTCCAAACGTCAAATTTCAAAGTGTTTAAGGTTAAGTTCAGGCATTAACTCCACATTTTTAGGTTAATGTTAAGTGTAAGGATTATCTCTAAATTCTTAAGGTTAGTCATTAACCCCGAATAGTTAAGGTAAGGGTTAAGGTATGGGAAAGGCTTGAAACAAAAACAAAAATTCGCTGAATTCGAACATGCAGCCTTTGGAATCAGAGGGAGATGCTTTCGTCTATCCACCATCCCCATCCGCAACATCTTAGCAAAACTGAAACCTACTTGAAGGTAACAGTGCTCACTGTTGCCCCCTAGTGGCCAGTTTCCACTACATCTCCCGATGTCGTCGAATACTGACTTGCATCACGGGTGACCTGGCTGCATTTTAGATTGCCAAAATATGCTGAGGGTAACATTCCGCATCCTTTTGTGTCTCTTTAGTAACACCGGACACGATAAGAGCTTTAAAGAACAAGGTCAACACAGAACTACAGAGGAGGTGCAGACTCTCCACAGAGGATGTCAACACAGAACTACAGAGGGGCTGCAGACTCTCCACAGGGGATGTCAATACAGAACTACAGAGGGGCTGCAGACTCTCCACAGGGGATGTCAACACAGAACTACAGAGGGGCTGCAGACTCTCCACAGGGGATGTCAACACAGAACTACAGAGGGGCTGCAGACTCTCCACAGGGGATGTCAACACAGAACTACAGAGGGGCTGCAGACTCTCCACAGAGGATGTCAATACAGAACTACAGAGGGGCTGCAGACTCTCCACAGAGGATGTCAACACAGAACTACAGAGGGGCTGCAGACTCTCCACAGGGGATGTCAACACAGAACTACAGAGGGGCTGCAGACTCTCCACAGGGGATGTCAACACAGAACTACAGAGGGGCTGCAGACTCTCCACAGGGGATGTCAACACAGAACTACAGAGGGGCTGCAGACTCTCCACAGGGGATGTCAACACAGAGTGTACACAGCATCTTCTGTCTCTTCATCTTACTGTACACTTGATTGTATTCCCTTTAATATCTCTTTCGAAAGTAGACTTACCAAACCCAAACAAATTGGACTCATGGGTGGAATGTGATTCATATTTTTCATAATTTCATAATTAATAAAGATTTTTCTTTTTACAGATGAATATCTATGTCAAACAGTTTTGTTATATTTCCGTATTCTGTCATGTATTTAATGTGTCACATTGGGATGCAAACTTAAAATGTAATACATTTCTACTCTATATCTGACATGGTACAGGTCTCTTCTTTTTTTAAGGCCATAACCATGTGTGTGAGGCATATACTTTTGTTTCAAAGTAGATCTGTTTAAGTGTAACGGATACACTAGGAGTCGGAAAGCAAGCACAGGTAGCAAATTTAATAATAAATGAAATAAGACAAGAAACACACATAGCTTACAGACATAAAACATAGGAACAGATAGTCAATAACACCTGGGGAAATAACCAAAGGGAGTGACAGATATAAGGGAGCTAATCAGGAAGATGATAGAATCCAGGTAAGTCTCATGAGGCGCAGGTGCGCGTAACGATGGTGACAGGTGTGCGTAATTGTTATGGAAATTTTGTTCTTAATGTTCACAAACTGAACTATAATTGACCTACTCTGTCTGTAACCCAAAAGTCGTAAAGCTTTGGTTAAAATGAAACAGACAGAGACCCAGCTACAGAGATCATTATGTCAAATGTTTATTCACCGAGAATTCTAAATCACAATAAGAACACAGTCCTTTATATATACATACAATTTAACTCCAACCCACTTTAGATGGGCTGCGTTTTACAACTTACATCTTATCACTTCTACCAGCTTTATGACCGTTTCTCCCCTCCCTGGGTGAAGAAACCGTTTCCTGTTATAGGGTCCCGTTATAAATCGTCTGTCGACAGTTTTCCTGTTATCTCAACTCCATCCTGCTTAGGTTGCAAAATAGTAACACGATGTCTTAGTCTCCTAAAAAGTTCTAGACCTATTCCTCTAACACCTATTACATATATTTTAAGTAAAATAATATTCTTAGTAATTACTTAAACATATTATTTTAAACATATAATAATTTAGTCATTAAACATAAATCATATGAATTTATTCATAACAGTAATGATGAGAAGAGCGGGAGTAGACATGACAATAAGACTGCCAATAATCTCTGTGACCTTGATTTAGCCCACTGCAGTAAAAGGTTAATTTGAGGCAGTTTTCTACAGCAGGGGAATAATCCTGCAGCAACAGGAAATGTGAATTATTATGTGGATTATAATGAAAAGCTTTAGATGTAAATTCCCCTGTTTAACGGGACCTGTGTGGTTCTAGTACCGGTTCCAATTTACATTTTCGCTTATAAATTGATCCGTGGACACCGCAGATCGAAATGGCTTGCATTGAGCAATAGCCCCGGTTCCCACAGAAACAGTAGTATCTTTTCTTGTGCCTGTGTGACATAGGACGTGAAATCTGAAACCACTTGAAGTGAAATCTGAAACCACTTGAAGCTGGAATGTACCTCTTACCATTTCATTCGCTCTTCTGACTGTCCATTAACTCCTGGCTGAACCATAAATCACAGCCGATGACAAAGCACATGCCTGCAATCCTTACATCATAGTGCAGCAGGAGAGAGGGGTTTCAGCACTATAGCACATTCAGAGATTGATTTATAGCCATTAATATAAATAATTCATAGATGTTAAAACAAAAACACTTTATGTTTGTCATAGATGGACAATATTTAATGAGATGAAAGTTCCTAAGAAGTTCAGGAAGCCAAGCTAGAGCTTTGTGTGACATTCACAGCGGTCTGGACATTTGTTTTGATCAAAAGAGACGTTTAGAAAATATTAACAAAACATACACACATGTATTCTACAGTTATAAGGAAGATGAAATCGTATAATTTGATTATACAATATTTAGAAAGCATGTTAGTCATTTTAAGCCTTATTCATACAGTTTTGTCATCATATTTGTACTGTGTACCTGAGCTTGTGTTCTCAGAAGTGGTTACACCTAAGCAATTTATATAAATGTTTTACCAAAAAGGTGAGATTTTAACCTTTCTTAGAGTATTACTAGTTTTTGTTTACAGTCCTCTCATGACAAATAATTACTTTCAGGGATTAAGTAGATTACATTTTATATTACATGTAGTTCAATTTATGAGGTTTTCATGGACATTTTTTATAGGGGTTGATACATTTTTCGTGAGGGAAAATCAAGTCTGAACTTCAGAACCCTTTTTAAACCTCAAATACACTACAAGTTTTAAATTGCCTGCATTGCAGGAAAGTTCTCCTGCAACAGGGTGATCAAATTAAGATCCAATATCTGTATCAGAAACCACATTGACCAAAACACTTCCCTCCAACCATTAAGATACTCAGGCCAATTATTCAGAATGTACAGTTGTGGCCAAAGGTTTTGAGAATGACACAAATATTAATTTCCACAAAGTTTGCTGCTTCAGTGTTACTATGGAATACTGAAGTATAATTACAAGCATTTCATTAGTGTCAAAGGCTTTTATTGACAATTACATGAAGTTGATGCAAAGAGTCAATATTTGCAGTGTTGACCCTTCTGTTTCAAGACCTCTGCAATCCGCCCTGGCATGCTGTCAATTAACTTCTGGGCCACATCCTGACTGATGGCAGCCCATTCTTGCATAATCAATGCTTAGAGTCAGAATTTGTGGGTTTTTGTTTGTCCACCCGCCTCTTGAGGATTGACCACAAGTTCTCAATGGGATTAAGGTCTGGGGAGTTTCCTGACCATGGACGCAAAATACCAATGTTTTGTTCCCCGAGCCCCTTTTGCCTTATGGTAAGGTGCTCCATCATGCTGGAAAAAGCATTGTTTGTCACCAAACTGTTCCTGGATGGTTGGGAGAAGTTAATCTCGGAGGATGTGTTGGTACCATTCTTTATTCATGGCTGTGTTCCTTAGGCAAAATTGTGAGTGAGCCCACTCCCTTGGCTGAGAAGCAACCCCACACATGAATGGTCTTAGGATGCTTTACTGTTGGCATGACACAGGACTGATGGTAGCGCTCACCTTGTCTTCTCCGGACAAGCTTTTTTCCAGATGCCCCAAACAATCGGAAAGGGGATTCCTCAGGGAAAATGACTACCCCAGTCCTCAGCAGTCCAATCCCTGTACCCTTTGCAGAATATCTGTCCCTGATGTTTTTTGGGGATGTTTTTGGGGGATTCAGTTCATTTGCATGGCAAAGAGGGACTTTGCAATTAATTGCAATTCATCTGATCACTCTTCATGACATTCTGGAGTATATGCAAATTGCCATCATACAAACTGAGGCAGCAGACTTTGTGAAAATTAATATTTGTGTCATTCTCAAAACTTTTGGCCACGACTGTATACATGTAGGTACTTAACTTTAATTCAGTCCTGGATAATTGAGTAGCTGGTTATGGATAATAAAACATTGGGCCTCAGCTCTCAGACAAGAGCCTTGATTTTAGCTTAAGCCAAAAGCAGGAACGTTATCCATGATTGCCAAGATTTGACCACTGGGATCTTTTGCTGCCAAGCCAGTTTGTCTGGTGGGATAATGAAGTGCCATCTGTGTGCATTATTAAATTTGTCTTTTGAAGCTAGAGGTAACAGATTATGTTATAATTGGATTAGTGGCTTCTCGGAGAGACTGAACAAACACCCATTCTTAATATTCTGAATAATATTAAAAACCAAAATAACCCACGCTAGTATACAAAAGGCAACCTGTGAAATCCAGACTATAACATTCAGGGTCTTACATTAACGTTTATTATTCTCATCAACAATTAATCATATTCACAGTTCTTTACTTGAATAGAGGTATGTCCTTCTAGGGAACATTAATATGACCTAGTAACACGTGGGTGTTTTTTCATGGATTTCTCAAGGAGCAGAGAGAGAGAATAGAAGAACCTGCCTCACGTAAGGGTCCCAAAGGAGAAGCATTTCCCTGCCAGCTGCTATTCATACATGGCTAATCAAATAACAGCGCTTGATTCATGCATACAGACTCATTATTAAAATGTCACTACAGTACAACACATTATGGCTGCGTCCAAAATCATTGGTTCCCACTGGCATCATTGGTTCCCACTGGAATTATTGGTGTCCACTGGCATCATTGGTTCCCACTGGCATCATTGGTTCCCACTGGCATCATTGGTTTACTCTACATGAATAATACATAGTGCTATACTGTATGTGGCAGGCTAATATGTAAAGACAAAACACTGAATATGAATAGTTATTCAGGTATCCCCTAAATAAGTCAAACATGTAAGAGCAAATATAATGTAAACAGGTGAGTAATGGGCTCTCACATAAATACACACGCACGCACGCACACGCACCCACACACACACACACACACACACACACACACACACACACACACACACACACACACACACACACAATGCTACTACAGATACACACAGACACACAATGCTACTACAGATACACACACACACAACAGGCTCATCCCTACTTCAGTATACAGTAGAGGCAAGCCGGTCCACTCTGTCTGTCTGGTAATGAGACAGCGCATCTGCAGAAGAAAAGACACACAGCACTGAAGCCAGTAGGCTGGAGCTGTACTGAAACCAGTAGGCTGGAGCTGTACTGAAACCAGTAGGCTGGAGCTGTACTGAAACCAGTAGGCTGGAGCTGTACTGAAGCCAGTAGGCTGGAGCTGTACTGAAGCCAGTAGGCTGGAGCTGTACTGAAACCAGTAGGCTG